>AUXJ01001854.1:0-13990 GCA_000482205.1 Herpetomonas muscarum
TTTTCAGTGTCCAGTATTATTGGAGGAGGACTCGTCTCACAGATCAGACGCTCACCTTCAGTGGGGGCCCTGCGCGCACCCACGGGAACGGCCGCAACATGACAGCAGGTACCCTCCACCTGCCCTTATCTAAACATGAGTGACTTTTACCCTTACTCTCTTCTGCATCAGCCTTATGAGTATATAAACTACTGGTCCGCAAAAATAGCCCCCCCGCCCAAGAATATCTATACATATATTTATACACCCTGGACTACTCTACTACATATTTGGCAAACGAACATTCAGTCATAACCAGCTGTTCCCTGTTAGTGGGTGCATATATATACATATATATATATACTCTTCCCCATGAGTGCCGTAGACGCAACCTCCGCGCAGTCAGCGACGGCAGCAAAGCGCAGTTCTCTTCGGGCGAAGAACACGCTGATCGACGCTGCGCGCCCCAAGGCATACCCGAATGTTGAGTTTCACCTCCGGAAACTGAACCGCTTCTTCATCCATGAAAGCATCGACACTGTTTTCCCCGCCTGTGCTGAATACGTCAAGGGGGAAGAGAAGCAGGCGGTGCCCGGCATCCCGAAGAGGAAGGTCGCTGTGTGCGCGCTCTTCACGTTTCAGGAATCTGTTGGTGTGCTCGAGGCGGCCACAGACGAGGAACTTGCTGCCGAACGGGAAGCTTTTTTGAAGGCTGTCACAACAAGTCCCGCCACCTGCAGCGATGCGGCTGCGTCCTCAGCAGCGTCGCAGACGCCCGGCACTCCCGGGAAGGTAGTCGACGACGAGGACGTTGGCAGCGGCACGGGCGGCATCTCTGGCGGCAATAGTGAGGATGGGTGCTCAAAGACGGGCAGTCCAACCGCTAGGCACGAAAAGGCGATTTCTGGCCTTGTCGGCTACCGCCCGGAGGCGGTCATCTGGAAGGATCACAGCCGCGAGGTGTTCTTTGACTTCTGCGCGTCCGTCCACGCAGCTCTCACTGCAAAGGCAGGGAACGCTGAAGTCACGGCAAACGGGTCGCCGCTCACCTTCTTCCTAGATTGGCCTGACCCTGCGACCGGGCTGCCGATGAACACGCGTCGTGGGCCATCAAGCTTCACGGATTCTGACGCGATTGAGCAGATGTTTCCCTTCGACTCGGTTCTGGTGGCCGGTGCCGGAGGTGGGTGCCGCATGATGAAGCATCCAACCTTCGACCTGTGCGTGTATCCTGCCTGCGCCATTCTGGCCTTTCCAGAGGACCAAGTCGACGTTGTGAAAGAGGTGTTGCATTCGCTTGTTGAGTAATTAACCGGCCATGTTCCCCTCATACACACGCAACAAAAATACACCATCTTCCTCTCTTTGCGTTCCCTTACATTTTTTCTTTTAACTACTTGTCTTTCCTATTCCTATCTTCTTCTTTTTTGTCATACGCTCCCCCGTTCTCACCCTTTTTCACATGAGGGCCGCCTAAACAGGAGCACATTTTAATAAATATGCACATGAATCATGTTGCTCGTTTATATATATATATATAATCCGGGACGCAGCATCATTTTTCATCGATGCCTCGTTTTGTTTTTGATACACCTTTCTATATATTTGTGCATCTTCTCTCTATTATGACGACATGTAATGTGTCTTTTCGCTTCCTTTTCACTTATCCCACTTGATGGTTTTCTTTTGTTAGTTTTTTTTTGTATTGCTCCCAATCTTTCTTTTTTTGCTGTGGAGACTGCTGCTGTTCTTGAGGTACTCGGAACTCTGCGACGGTGTGTTGTGCCTAAAGTAGGCAGTGGTGCGTAAGTACCTTGTCTGAAACTGCCGCATGCGTTCTTAATTCCACATGAGGTTGGTAGCATCCTGTACAAGGTACCTCTCACACAAGAACACGAAACATATCACCAATACAAATATTATATATATATATATATATATATATATATACTTATCCTTCCACCACTATATGTCAAAGAGTGAAGAGCAGGCGCATATTCTTCTTGCCGCAGTGGTCTTGAGGTAGTCATCCTTTCTTGGGCGAAGTGTTCCTTCTCCCCGTGCTCATGTCAGTGGTTACAGGGATCGCCATTATTAAAATTTGCGCACAATCGTCTAGTGAAGTGTAAACTATTCCTCCTTCTATTTCTTATTTCCTGTCTCCCTGATGTTGGCGGATTGTGGAAGTGATAATAAGATACATCAACACAGCACTCCCTTTATTCTGCATGTGGCGACTGTTGCCATTCGCATCTAGGTAATTGCAGCCATGTCGCGTAGGTCGTCGACGTCTGGTAGAACCGCATCGGTGGATGAAACGGACCTGTTGCCTGCCACGTCCAATGTAGTGACGGCAATCCCGCTGTCTCAGATGCGTCCCCGGCCAACGGGAACCTCTGTCCGCAGCGTTTCCGATGGTCGACGGACTCACAGAACGCGAACCAGCTCTCGGTTCTCCCACGCGGCCACGTCGGAGCTGTCGCGCACCTTTTACTCTGCGCTATCTGGCTCGGTAACCACGTCACGGTCCACCTCGGCGCCGGTGAGGCACTTGAGCTCTTCCAGGGGTCAGACATACAGCCACATGAGTGAAACGGATGCTAGTGAGACGGGCAGTAGCGACACCACCACGAGCGCGCCGGCAGCGGCTACTGTAGGCAGCCCCTCGTCGCAGGACCCTCAGTCTACTATTTTTTCGTACATTTTAGCCAGCAGAACAGGTCGTGTGCAGCTGACGGACCTTGAGCAGTTTCTCATGTGGGAATCCAACTACAGCAAATTCCACGGCAGCTTGGATGAATACCTGCAAAGCTATCATTCGGTCTTTCTGATGTCACCGGTCGATGACACGGTTACGCTCCAACGGCAGGCCGTGATGGCCTATGACCGACGAAAATTTCTTGCGCAGCGGTTGAAAGTAACCGGCACCCCCGCAAAGGTGTTGGCCACGATGCCGCTGACCGCGACATCACGCCCACACTTCACGGACGAAAACATCTCCGAGACAGATCGAGGCCCACTCTCTGTCGCTGTACCCGGGGACTATGGAAGGGTGTGCTATGCGAGTATTGGCGAGGGCTTCCATCTGCCACGCCTAGCGCGGTCCTTTACGGAAGCTGGCTACGAAGTATCGTGGGTGTACGACGTCCTGAAGGTGTCCCACCGGCCCACTGCCAGTTCCGGTTTCCTTCCAGCTGCCGAAACGCGTCGCGGCTGCATGTTGCAGCTATTCTGCTTTGAAACTGGAGAGGTGGTGTGTTGGGGCAAGCACCACCAGGCCCACCAGGTGATCTTGGAGGAGTTCCTCTCAGCATCGGGTGCATTGGGGCAGACTGATGCCGTGAAGGGGCGTCACAGTCAAGGCGCTCTGGACGACCTGTACCCACTATGGGCGACCTATGAGCAGGAGTCGGTGCACGACAATGATTTCGAGTATATGGACGGCGAGGTGGGGTCGGAGGACTCGGACTACGACGCAGTGAAGGGCGAGGATCTGGACGCGGCAGTGGTGCGCTTCTCCCGACGGCTTTACTTTGACCACTATGTCCTTCCGGGACGTGAGGCGTTCCAGCACCAGGTCATGTTGGTCGTCTCACACTGCCTCGCACGGAGTGCCCGGTTGGAGTACCTCGAGTACGTGACGCAGACTACGCACACCTCAACCACCGCCTTCCCTAGTGACTTCAAAAGTCTTTTCGAGTACTTCTCAACGCGTCGGCGGATTGATATGCTCTCCGGCGAACTCCTCGTCGCCCAGCTGGCGATTCAGATTATCAAGGACACGCCAACGTTTCTGTGGGAGATGCCGTGGCTGGAGCCATTTTACCACCTCACCGACGCCCAGCACGCGTCTGAGAAGCGGTTGTCATGGTTCACCGCCCGGAGCGACGCTCTTCTTGAACAGCTCGCAGACGTGAAGGGCCGCCAATTCGGTCTGTTCATGCTCGGCTCGGACGTGTTTTTAATTGTCTTACTCATCCTGGACGTGATCTTCATGACCTCCCGTCTCGTGGGCAAGCTGTACTTTCGCTTACCAGAAGCAGAGGGGACAGTCTAGCACTGAGTAACTGACAGAGTTTGGCAGCTACCACGTAGTCACCATCTCAACCGAGGGGAGGCGTTCATGACGTCTACGCCCATTCCCGTGTGCAGAATATCAACATGCACGAAAAATAGCTTGAATTGAACTTCAACAAGAGGGATATATATTGCATGACCCCACAGCATCGCAGCGCTGCTCTTGTGGTCGTTTACAACGGATTATGTGGTCGTGTTCCGGAACGTAGGGCACTGTACCAGTGCGGTCAATGAGGTTTTGTCCACGATGGGACCGTGGCACCATTCCAGGGTCCACTCTTGCACCACGGCTTCACGAAGTAAGACAGGAAACAGACCGTATCGTGAGCCATGACATGTTTGCAGAGGCCGCGTAGCTACATCACCACGGCCCATCCCTATTTTACCATTATGACTTATCCACCTTTTGTTTCTGAATTATAGCACCATTCTGAAGGCCGAGTAGCAATTTAGTGATAACCATTTCCTCTAACTAGGCCTGTAGCTCGTTTTCTGTCTTATCTACATCCTTTTTCTGTGAGTGTCTTTGTGTACTGTCATTTTTTTTTCAGGTCTGCCTTACCTCTCGCAATCGTGTCATTTAGAGAAGGTTGGATCCTAAGCTAACATATCCCCTTGAACGTAATCCACTGTTGTGAAAGCAAAAAAACAACACTCTCGCTACCGTCTTCTTTATATATCCACGTCATCCTTTTTTTTATATTCTGGATCTTGTTGACATCTCTTCCCACCCCCACTTGTTGGCGTCTCGTCCATCGTGCTCCTCTACCTATTATTCGCTGGTTCTTGCTTCTGTTGTTGTTAGCTTTACTGCTCCTTGCTTTGTTGTTTGCCTATCTGCATACTACTAGCAGTATATTTACTTGCTTTACGATTACCCAATGTCCAACTCCGCGCCGTTACTTCGCTCCTCTGGCGGTTCCCCCGAGATGGATTCCGCCTCTACGCAGGTTGGTCTATGGCGACCGATGCACGCTTCGCATGGCAGCAGTGTTGTGGAGACGCAGTTCACGGCTCGCTTTACCGTCGTGAAGACGTCCTCCTGGCGTGGCAAATACACGCGTATTTTCGCAGTGGGCCCCAACCGCGTCTCTACGATCGATGCCAAGACCATTTTTAAGGTGACGAATACGTTTGAGTTCGGTTCGGGTGGCTTCCACGATATTGTTCCCAGCAGGGACTCATCCGTGGAGTTTTCTATCCTGGTCAGCCGTGGCAGTAACAAATCGGAGACGATGATTTTCACCTGCCTAGCTCCACAGGAGCGCGCTGAGCTGTTGACGGCAGTGCAGCAGAACCGTCACCTGTTTGACCCAGGTGTGCGCCAGATCACACAAGGTCGTGTCACCTACGCTTCTGCAGTCAGCGCGAGTGTGTTTGAGGTGGGTAAGCACACATTCAACGATGCGACGGTCCCCGTCGCTCTCAGGGTCACTTGTGTGAAGGTAGAAGAGCTGGACAAGAACCGCAGCGAGGCGGTGGGTGGCTTCCTGTTTGCCGACATCAAGGGCCACTCGTCCATTGAGGGGCGCCCAAACACAGTCATCATCGCGCACGGGCCGACCATGAAGCTGCACCTATACACGTTTCCGTCGGAGGAGCAGGCAGGTGCCTTCACAAAGCTGTTAGAGGCTAGCGCGCAGCGATTTATTGGACTTCCTCCATACCGGAAAATGAACATGCTGACGATGGAGCAGTTCACATGTGACCGATTTGGCATTAAACGCGACGCCCTGGAGACGGCCGTGGACTTTGCAGTGCTGAAGTACGCGAAGCGCCACGGGATTGCGCCCACTCGGCGGCTCCTGGGGACGACACCAGTGGTTTTGGTTGAGCGCGACCCTACTACGTACAACACAGTAGGAGCATACCTGTTGACTTCCATCTTTTCCCTTGTGCGGTGTGCAGAGGATGACCAACGGTTCATCGTTCACCTGAAGGATCCCGTGAAGATCAAGGTGTACACGTCACCAGAGCGCGACGCCTTGCTGGCTCACCTCAATGACGCTTGCAGGGAGGCCGGAAATCACAATGTGAGTATCGTGAGCGAGGTTGTCAATCGAGGCCTTCGCATGTGCTCTCTCCGGAACCAAGCCACCGAGGACATGGAAAGTACCCTCCTCAACACCATTGTAGAGGCTGGTAAGAAGGCAGACAGTAACTTTGCCGAAGTGGTCGCGGTGTTCAATGCCAGCATTGAATATAGTGGCCTACGGTGGAGCGAGAACCGTGACAGCCTCTTTGCGGAAAATCGAGAGAAGCTAATCTACAACGCCATTTACGCCCTTCTCTACAATTTTCCCTCTGGGGAGAGCCTATCCCCTGCGTTACTTGAGCAACAGTTCCAGGCTCTTCGTCGCCTCACCGTGTCGCGGATCGGTTTCAGCTCCGTCGCTGTAGTCCCGGCACTCGCCAAGGCCGTTGGGGCCGTGTCGGTTCGCGCCTTACTGCGGCATAACACCTCTCTCACCTACGCCGTCATTGACTTTTTAAACACCCTCATGACACCGCGTCACGACCACTACGAGGTGGAGCACGAGAGCGTCAACAAGAATCGCATCGCTGGAGCGGAGAGCTTCCTTGACAGTCTGGTCACTTTGCTCAAGGATAACATTTACACCCACAGTGCGTCGCTTGTGGTGCAGGGTCTGCTCGACATGTTCGTTTACATTCTCTGTCCACCATACAGCGAGACCACGAACGCAGCTGTGTTCAACCGTGTCATGGAAAAGCTTGTTGCGGACATTGGGAAGGGCTTCTTCTCACTACTCAACCACCCCTGTCATGCCATCCGGTACTCGTCTGGGCAACTCATTCGTGTTGTGATGGAGGAGGGTAGCGAGGAACAGTTCCGCTACTTACAGCGAGCAGCGCTGACGGAGGGTGGTGTGCTCATGGAGTTCAATGTCGGAGCGTTTGGCAAGAACCGCAAACTTCGTGACCTAGCGCGACGACTGCTGGCCTACTGGACGTACGAGTACACCCCCATGCAAGACCTGCTCCGGCGGATGATGCCGCTGACGATGCTTAACTACTTGCAATCTACCGAGGAGCCGCCGGGCGACGAGCGGGAGGAGTCGCCGGTGAAGGGTGTCTCGCAGATGACGCAGCAGTTCCGTGATTCGAAGCAGGGCTGGTTCAGGAAGTCGTTTCATCCTAAAGACATGGTCCCTCACAGCCGCCAGCACACGAGCAGTGAGCAGCAGCCGCAAAACGGAGAGGGTGGTCTCTCGAAACGCCAGCTGGTCAAACCCGGCGAGGTCGGTGACGCAGCTGTGGCAGGGGAGAATGACAGCGCTCAGCTTGAGGCACGCCCACCGCCCCCGCCTGACAGGGCAGTAGCTCGGATGCGCGTTCGGAATGTGCGAGTGCACACGACGCTGAACTGGGCCATGCTCTTCTACCAACTCAAGCAAAACCACCTTCAGCCCGACCTCATTTGGACGCACACCACGCGGGATGAACTGCGCCACGCCATCGAAAGCGAGCTGGAGACGTTCACGGCAGGCGCCGAGCTGCGACGTGGCGACAGGGCCATTGCGTGGAACTACCAGGAGTTCGAGGTGGTCTATCACAGCCTTGACGACGAGATTAAAATTGGTCAGCATTACTATCCGAGGTTGCTGTTCGAGGCATCCAACCCTGTCATTGCCCGTCCGAAGGAGTTCTTCAATGAGCTGTACCACCGCTTCCTTCTCACGGAGGAACCGAAGGGGCGGCTTGAGTGTCTTCATGGCATGTCCATTCTCTATCGGGTGTATGCGGCGGAGATTGGTGATTTTAGCGACCTCCCGTTCCTCGTCCGCATGTTTCAGACCACCACCGACCCAGCCTTCCGCGACCGCATGTTGATGTTCATCTCTCACGCTCTTGGCGCCCGTCACAACGTGAAGCTGCTGCTCGATTGCAACGCCCTCGCTTCCCTGGCGGAGCAGGTCACATTGGCGCACCTCCACATTGACCGCCCCCAGGTGCACGCTGTGTCGAACGCCATCGAAGACGCTGGCGGCTCGCTGCGCGACTTGCAGGGCCGCGAAAAGGAGTGGTACTACTCCAAGGGAGGTGTCAAGGCGGATCCTGTGTCGTACACAGCCCTGAAGGACCTCTACACAAATGGCGAGGTGGACGAGAACACGAAGGTGTGGGCGCAGGGCATGTCGGGGTGGAAGGCGCTGAAGGACGTTGCACAGCTGCGGTGGGGTGTCGTGTGTGTGGGCAAGCCGTCCATTCTAACATACACTGAAGTGACGTGCACTATCTTGGACATTTTCCAGCGCATCTGCGACCACTACCCAACACGCGACGAGGATGGGGCCGTCATGCAGCCACTCCCGCGCGTCAAGCGGTATCTCAGCTCCCCGGCCGTACTGCCACACCTCGTCCAGCTGCTTCTCACTTTTGATTCTGCTGTCTGCAGTCGCGTGCACCAGCTACTGTACTCCCTCATGATGGACAACCCGCTTATAGGACGTTTCTTCCTGACTGGTGCCTTTTACTTTTCGCTTCTCTACTCCGCATCGGATGTGGTGCCCATGGCGAAGTTGCTGCATCTTGCCCATCGCCAACAGGCATACCAACACTCGCAGACCAACAATACGATTGTGCGCTCTTCCATCCTTGCACCGCTTCTCCCTCCTGCGATGGTTTGCTACCTCACCCATCACGGCCCGGAGAAGTTTGCTGATGTGTTTCTGGGTGAGTACGAAACACCAGAGATCATTTGGGGCAAAGGGATGCGGCAATACCTGGCAGGCAAGGTGGCTGCACACATCGCGGAGTTCACCCCGCGGTTGCTGGGGAACAACCTGGTGCAGTACCAGTACTGCCCCATCGTCGGTGTCGAGTATGAGCAGCTTCAGCACGAACTCTTCTGCTCCGAGTACTACCTCCGGCACCTCTGTGATGAGGCCAAGTACCCTGACTGGCCGATTCGCGATCCCATTTACTTCCTCCGCGACGTCCTGTCGACCTGGCAAGCGGAGTTGCAGAAGGAGCCTTGTAAGCTGACGAGGGAGGGGTGTCTGGCGGAGCTGGAGCTTGGCGACAAGGCCGACACGGTATTTACCGAAGGTGGTCAGAAGGTCAATATACAGGTGATCCGTAAGGCGTACTTCGCATTGGCCGCCAAGTACCACCCCGACAAGAACCCCACAGGCCGGGAGAAGTTTGAGAAGATTCAGGAAGCGTACGAGTTCCTGGCGGAGAACCGACAGTACTCAACGGAACCCGACCCGAAGAACATCCGCCTGCTGCTAAAGTCGCAGTCCATTCTCTTCCGCCGCTATGGCGAGGCCCTGCAGGCGTACAAGTATGCTGGGTATGGCCTGCTCCTGTCGCTGGTAAAGAGCGAGCTGGCGGCCGACGACATGCTGGACAAGGATATCGTCCTCATGGAACCGGCCACGGAGCTGTGCTTCGCGACTGTGAAGAATGTTCCACTCAACACAGATGAGCTACAGGAGGAAGGGGGCGTGTCGTTGCTGTCGGCTGTGGCTGCGCGCTGCATGGAGCACGTGAACTGCAATTCGAAACCAGAAGACGCAGCGGTTCGCGTTGCCACCCACTGCATGTTAGCCTTTTCCGTCAGCGCCCAGTTCCGTGACTCACGGGCCAAGCTGCGAAAGGAGACGCACCTGCCTTACCTCGCTGCCAAGGGTGTGGCTTACCACGAGACTCTGATGTCGCTCTCCCGCGCGTGCATTCAGTGCTGCGAGACTCTCTGTCTCGACGCATACATGCAGGGAGGACTAACCAAGGTTGGCGTTATTTGGCATCTCCTGCGACTGCTTTTCTGCTACGACCCGACGATTGTTGCGGCTGGGGTGACTCTCGAGGAAGCCCACCACAAGCAGCTTTTCGCAAACAGGGCCGCGCAGTACGCGTTGAGGGCGATTTACTCACTTGTGGGCTTCCACCCCGACAAATCGTACTGCCAGACGGAGCGAAACAGCGTCCTGGTGGCGCTCCTGCAAAAGCTGTTGACACCGCACATTGTGATGAAGATGGAGACCGTGCCCGGCTACGAAACGGAAGCCCTGGCGCTGCTCAACGGGAACTCCGAGACGCCCTACTTTCTATGGAACAACACATCTCGCGCGGAGCTGGAGGAGCTGCTGCTGCGCAACTCGGAGATTTGTCGGGATGCCAGCATTGAAGCTAAACCGGCCGAGCTGCCGTCCTACGATTTGGACAGATGCCAGGACGAGGGCGAGGAGCCATTTGAGTACTCGATCCACAAGGGCGAAACCATCGTGGGCGGTGTCTTTGTGCGTCTTTACGTTGCCCAGCCCGCCTTCGCCATCGAGGACCCCGCTGGTCTCTTCGGGGCGCTGTTGGACAGCCTGAGCCATCGAACGGGCTTCGACAGGAGCAAGGCCGCGTCCACCACGGCAGGTGAAGGAACTGGCGCTCCCGATGAGAGGGCTGGTGCCGAGCCATCGCTCCTGCAAGACTCTGTCGTTGCGATGATTGTGACTTGCGTCAAGAACTTGACTCTTGCATACCCGGCGGTCGTCACCCCGCTCGCAGCACATAGGGTTTCTGTTCTACTGCACCTCTTTTCCGTATTCACCACTAGCACGGTCGTCCTTGCTGAGGCCCTCGCACTGTTAGACAGACTACTCGCTTTTGAGCCCTGTGTGGCGGCGTTTGGGGCGGAGCCATCCACAATAACGCGCTTCATCTTTGTACTCCACGAGTCCGGTGCTACCAAGGCGGACGAGGAGATTCAAGTCACGGCCCTGCAGGCCCTGCGGGTCATGTTCGCCTGCCGTCCGCTAGTGCAGCAGGCGCTTGACCGCGGCATGTACATGGTGCTACTCCACCTCTACGCCACTGGCCGCGCACAGTCCGTGAAGGAGGCGTCCTGTGCGTGCCTCGGGAAGCTGTTTGCGGATAAGCTTGTGGGGCCTAAGCTCTACCGCCGATGTGCTGCCTACCTCCCAACAGCGTTTCTCGACAGTATGCGTGACGGCACCAACCCCGCTCAGTCGTGCGTGATGCTGGATCGGTGGCAGGAGAACCCTGAACTGCTCTGGACGAAGGAGCGGAAGGACGCCTTCGTTGCGGTGACAGCTTCGACAGTGCACGACATTGCCTTCTTCCTGACGACAGAGCCGTGTGGGACGTGGCAGCCACACGACGTCGAGAAGGAGCTGACCGCCGAAATGACGGCGGAGAAGGCCTTGCAGCACACCCAGGTTGGCGGTGTTTTTCTTTCCCTATACCTTCAGCAGGCAGGCTGGCAGGTGCGAAAGCCGAAGGAGTTCCTCGTTGCGCTGCTGGACAGCTACCTGGAAGAGGCGACAGCGCTGCAGAGCTCAGCGTCTCCTGCACGTGTTGATACACCGCTGCAGGGTGGTGGCGCATCCACTGCACCCGAGCTCCGCCTCAACCTCATCGCCGATAGCGGGGTGCGTCTCCTCTCGTCGTCTTCGGCTATTCGCGACTATGCAGCAAGTCTTGGCTACATGCACAAGATCATTGACCTTGTCGCGCCTAACGATGCAGCAGGAGTGATGCGCGACGGGGATGACCACAACCAGGTCCCGATCACAGCCCTGCGCTGGCTCCACCAGCTTTGGCAGTCAACCCCCTGCGTGGAGGCAACCGCTCCAAAGAGCGTTGTGCAGCCCCTTCTGCGTTTCCTTTTTGGCCGCGAGCCCGCCGCTGGGGCCGCTGACATTACGATTCCTACGCGGAAACAGCCATACCTTCCATTGGTGCTGGAGACGCTCGAGCAGCTCTTTACCCACTCCACCTACCGCGTGGGGACAGTTGAGCAGGCGGTGAGCTGTGACCTCCACCGTGTACTGCTGCGGTTGCTCGAAAGTGGTGTGCCGAGTCTCGCTGATCCACAGGAGGCGCTGCCGACGGACGGTAATGGTGGCGCTCTCCCCGCGGGTGTGGCCCCTCCAACGGCGCTCTCACCAGCCGCCACCAGGGCTCTCATTATCAAGGTCATCAAGGCCATGGTCACTCATGTTATTGATGCAGCGGCAGGTGAGAATCTCAAGTCGACTCTCGCCAGCAGTGCGGTTTGGGCCAAGTATAAGGATCAGAGCCATGACCTCTTTCTCACTTCTGGCAACACCGCAGCGTTTGGCGGGTACATCACCAGCGGGGATGGTGGCACCGCAAGAGGCAACGGCGGCCAGACGCTCTCCCTGACCGTTGCCGCGGCGAGCACCTACCAAGAGCTGAGCGAGCCTCCCCCACTGCATCACGATTAAAGTGATCTTGCTAGCGAACTTTTTTAAAAATGTCCCCTCTTTGCTTCTCAAAACCCCGACCCTCCAAAAAGAAACCCTTTTGCGGCGCTCGCGTGGTTTCCCACCATATTCCAATGTCAATGTTCTTGTTGCATCAGTCCCAATTTCGTGTGCCTGTAGTGTGAGGGAGGGAGTGAACTGGACCCGTTGACTGTGCTAACTCCACATATTCAACAGGAGGTCTCCAACGTGGTAGATGTTTACATGTCAGCCCTCCTTCATTTTTCTTCCTACTGGTGACTCCTCTGTTCCACTGCCAGGAGTAATGACGCAACATGTCGCTGAAACAAAAAGAACAAACAAACAATGTTAGCATGCCTCTCACTTTTTCTGACTCCGTTCTTCTATTGATCTTTGTTGCTCGTCATTTCATTCCTATCATGCTCGTATTCATGAGATAAAGGACTTCAAGCCATCCTAGTCACTTGACATTTTGCGCCCAAACCGTTTATTTTACTTTACAAACGTGTACTGCTGTATAAGCTAGCTTTTTTCCACGATTGTATTGTGTCATTTAAGCGACCTCCTGGACCACCGCGAAACACCAACACAAGACCCACTCCCTCGACGCGCCCCCCACACTAAATACACTCCGACTATTACTGGTTCCTCCCCCTTTCTACTGCTCCCCTCACTTCTTTTACCACCACCGTCGCCGTTAACAACACCCTTCATATCTTATTACACGAGAAGCGAGTATCATCCTGGCATTGTCCTGCATAGCAGCTCAGCAAAGACGCCCCCTCCCTACGCTTACGCGTGACAACGCATTTGAAGAGGAAGCCAGGCTACCATCGCACACGTGATTTTGCTTGCTTCACGTCGACAGTACTACACATACACTTCTGCTGCTTCTGTCGCTGCACACTGCTCGCTTACAATGACGGATACCGCTGCCTCGATGATCAACGCTGATCTCCCGCCCCGCTACGGTGAGGGAGCGGGTTGCGTGGTGGAGTACATGTGTGGTCCCCCGCCCTCGACATCCCATTCCGTGAACATTGCCGGGTTGAGCCGCCGAATCAACCGCCGCAAGCTGAAGACGAAAATGTGCCGCTTTGTCGCCCAAAAGATCACTTGCCCTTTTGGTGACAACTGTGCCTTTTCTCACGAGCCCATTGCCCCCCCGCACAGCCCCTCGACGCAGTCGCTTGCCAGTGGCGTCGATCCACTGTCCCCGGATGCCGAGTCGGCACTGATGCTCTCCCTCTCTGGGGTGCGCATTGGCGAGGAGGGCGACAACACACCGCGCCACACAGTCGCTCCCCCCCAACAGCCCCTCGACCAGCTCCCCAAGTTTGCTGGCTCAACGACGGACGTGCTCATGAACGAGTCCCACGACAGCGTTGCTGGCGAGAGCGACGAGGCAACGTGGTACTCGGCGACGCTTCCGTCGATGACGGCACAGCAGCAGCAGCAGCAGGGCCGCGGCGTGTACTACAACAGCGTTGGATCAGTCACGAGGTCCGTCACGATGGATATGCTCGATGGACTTCAGCCACCATCGTACGAGGAGTCGACGGATGCTGTCGCCTACTCGCAGCCGCCGCCGGCATACAGCGCCACGTACACCAGGTACCGCCACGATCCCTACAGCTTCAACGGCATCGTGTACTTGGAGTGAGTCTACCAGCGAATTTCCCCCATTCACTTCCCATCCCCCC
>AUXJ01001859.1:0-10519 GCA_000482205.1 Herpetomonas muscarum
CTATTGTCTTCCCATTCCCTCTTTTCTTACTCAAACAATCGCTCCTCTCAACTGTCTATGGAGACAGGCATTGCATAGCAGACCGCTAAGAAGGATACTCCAACGATAGTGTATTTTGCTCCGTTTTTTTTTTCGGCGGCAATATTTTGTACCTGACCGCGCGACATTACATTAAAAAAAAATACTGCTTCAGAAAGTCTAAACCGATATTCACACAATGCTGCGTCTGCTACGCCTTCCTGTGCGATGCGCCGCACTCTCTCCCGCCGCTGCGTTTCTGCCACGGACTGCGCAGCGTTTGGCTTCCACCGCTCCTCCTTCCTCGAACTCTAATGAAGGTGCACAGGACCACGAGGATGACGAGTTCGAGTTCTTCGAAGATGACCTTCTGTTCCTTTCCGAGCTGTTTGACGAAGGCGCCGGGGATCTTTTTAACTTCATCCCTGCTGAAGACCGTCATCTCTTGGACCTCGAGTAGGGACCGTGGGCTGAAGCCACATCTTTTTTGCTGCTTTATAGTCAGCGCGACACTGTTGTTATATTGACGCAGAGATATACCTACGCAGGACCGTTGTACAACTCATGGAGTGGAAGCGTTTCTAGAGTTGCTCCGAGTTTGATCGGTCGTGCGTGCCCTATTTTGATTAACGCGTGTCTTCTACATAATATTTCTCCTCACAACACCACGAGAGAGCGGTAAGAACAGTCAAATTAATTCGCCCATTTCCCTTTCACTTCGACAATGGCACCGGTATCAAGTCGCTAGTTCTTCTACTTGGCCACCTTTTCTATCAGTTGGGAATGCTGTTACTGCCCACGGGGTGCTAGCCGCACATCGCTGTGCAGGTTCAACTCTCTCTCTCTGAGAAACGCGTGGGTACGACTGTATACAATCGCTCCTGGTAGTAACTGCCCCCCCCCCCCCTCTTCCGCTACCTGCTATTGCGGTGAGCTAGAGAGGTCTCAGAGTCCATCCGGTGAAATTTCACTACCCTATGTGCTCCATATGGTCCCTCATGCAATCGTGTATCCAATGATGATGTCTATTTACCTTGTATGCACAGATCCCTATCTATTGCTCCATACTTGATTTCCCTGCTTAACGGCCGACGCATCCTTATTCGCCTTCCCAACGTATGTTGATGTTGCGCTGCTGCTGCACCACTAGTTCATAACTTCACCTAGTCCGTTTTTTTCCTTTCTTTTTTACTAATCTCTGGTAACGAAGAGGACGGATTGTCTCATCTGCGCTAGCAACAGAAATAAAGTGGTTATTGTGCTTTCTTGACATCAGAAAAATAAAGAGAAAATGGCCGTCGGTCCTCAGCGCACTTCCCTTTACGTGGGTGATATCCCGATTGACCTGCCCCACCCGGAAGATGCCATCAACAGCCTCTTCAATAGCGTGGCCCCAGTGGTGTCTCTTCGTGTGTGCCGCGACATGAACACGCAGAAGTCGCTTGGCTACGCCTACGTGAACTTCCAGAACAATACCGACGCTGAGAAGGCCCTTGATGCCCTCAACTTCACCGAGATTGTCCCCGGCCGGGAGATTCGTGTGATGTTCTCCATCCGCGACCCGATCATTCGCAAGAGCGGCGCGAACAACCTCTGCGTCAAGAAGCTGGACCCCTCTGTTACGGCGAAGACTCTCCACAACACCTTCATGACCTTTGGCCGTGTGCTGTCGTCCAAGATCGCCTCGGACGAGAACGGCAAGAGCAAGGGCTACGGCTTCGTGCAGTTTGAGACGCCCGAGGCCGCAAAGGCCGCCCTCGACATGGACGGCAAGAAGATCGGTGCGTCTGAGGTCGTGGTGGTGCCGTACATGCGCCGCTCCGAGCGCGAGGCGGAGCTGGAGAAGACCTTCACGAACGTGTTCGCCAAGAACATCAGCGCCAAGGTGTCCGATGACGACGTCAAGGCCGCCTTTGAGAAGTTTGGCGAGATTGAGACCATCTTTGTCTCCACGCACGCCCAGCACGAGACCAAGTTCGCCCTCGTCACGTTCGCGAAGCACGAGTCTGCTGTGGAGTCGATCGAGAAGCTCAACGGCAACACCGAGGCTCCCCTCGCCGACGGTGAGGCCGCGCTGTACGTTTGCCGTGCCATGAAGAAGAGCGAGCGCAGCCGCATGAAGCGCAAGGCGCCTTCCCTGTACCAGAGCCAGGGCCGCAACCTGTACGTGAAGCACCTCCCCGACTCGATCACCAAGGAGGAGCTGGAGAACCTCTTCACCCCGTTTGGCAAGATCACCTCCTGCGCTCTCATGAAGGACTCCACCAGCGGCGTCTTCCGCGGGTTTGCCTTCGTGTGCTTTGACGAGAAGGAGAGTGCCGTGGCCGCCATGCGCGAGATGAACGGCAAGTCGCTCCCGGACAGCAAGAACCCCCTGTACGTCAGCCAGGCTGAGCAGAAGGATATGCGTCTCCGCCTCCTGCAGCAGCGCCGTGCCGCCTTCAAGAACCAGCAGCGCATGGCACCGCCGATGGGCATGTTTGGCCAGCAGTGGGGCCGCCAGTACCCGATGATGGCTCCCATGTACGGCGCCATGCCCGTGCCGCCGCCGTTCCTTGGCGCGCCGATGCCGCCGATGGGCCGCCGCGCGATGCCCCCCATGCCGCCGCCGCAGCGTCCGCTGAACATGCACAACATGCATAACATGCACAACATGCACAACATGCCGAACCGCTACACGCAGCCTCGCCCGCAGCCGCAGCCTATGAACCACCAGCCCGCCTCTGGCAGCGGCCTCGACGCCGCGCAGCTTGCCGCGATGGGCAATGAGGAGCGCAACAACCTGCTGGGCGAGACTCTCTACAATAGGATCGTGACGATGAACCCGCAGCAGGCTGCCAAGATCACGGGTATGCTCCTCGAGATGGGCACCACCGAGATCCTGGAGGTTCTCGAGGACGAGAATGCTCTCCGCGCCAAGGTCAGCGAGGCCATCTCCGTTCTCCAGCACCATACCACCAACTGAGAATCTCATAACGTACACACAAGCACACTCCCACACATCTACATATATAGACACATACAAGCGCCAACAACCTGATCCCGCCAACCCCTTTCCGCCATGCGAGAGGCCTCGTATGATATCTGTCACTTTGTTTTTCCCACCTCGGCTTCTTTGTTTCACCACACTTTGACTATTGGCCCTCCGGTATTCTCATTTTACTTGTCTTGGTCCTCCTTTTTTTTATTATTGTTTCGTTCTTTTCCCTTTCTCTCTTACTCTCCCCCCTTTTCTTTTTGTTTATCTAAGCTATCTGTCCTCGTTTCTTTTTTTTCGTTACTTTGTTACTTTTCTCTCGAGTGTTGTTCTCAGTTCCGACGCACCTATCTACACGCAGAGACAAGCATCCCCTTCCGTTTCCTTGGGAGGGAATCTTGTTCAACCTCCACGTGCGAGCGCAATTTCATGCCGTGCAAGGAACCCGGATGCTGAACTGTGGGAAAGGGGTTGAACGGCCCGTACCCGGTACTTTATTTTTAAAAAGTCATTGTCGTTTGTTTTTCCGTCTTGAAACGATTCAGTGTTCGGTTTTTGCGTGGTGGTACATCTTTTGAATATAAGGACGAGGGAGCACCTCTGCGAGGTGTCATTGGCGCGCGTGCCAGGCTACCTCCGCGTGACCCGCCGATTCTCTTTGTTCTTTTCGCTCGGAACGAGGCTGTGGAGCGGACCTACCCATCCCCGCCGTCAGCGTTTGCATACCCCTTTTTCTCACCGCTACCAAGTTCCCCCCCGTTGTTCTTTAACTAAGTAATCTTACTCTTTAAGGCGCTCACACCTTTATAAACAGAATGGAAGGAGGGAGGAATAACCTTCCCCACTGAATTAGAAAACGCGCGATGGGGTTAGAGTGGGGTTCGTTATTCCTACCGCTCCCTAGGAATGGCTTGGTGAAAAAATAAACCCTTACAAAAAAGCTCGGTACAAGAGAATGGTACCGCTCCTTGGATGTCGTGTTAACCGCTCTTCCTCTCTCTCTCCGCCGCCGATACCTTCTTCTACGGCAACGGACTCGATCTGTACATGGGATGATGTCCGGCGCTGAACGTCCACTGTAGAACTGAGCCGTTGCCAAGAAACGCTTGGTCTCATTTTTGCATGGACGCGCAGCGTTCCTTCCCCCCCCCCCCTACCCGCGCGTCGGCGTTGTGCTCAATGACGGCTGTCCATGTTCAGCTCGAAAACACTCCTTATTACGTTAACTCTACTTCCTTTATTGATTTTCTTTTCCAATGTCCTCCCAATTAAAGCGTTCTATAATGCACACGCGGTAAAACTGGTAAGTAGTCACGCGTATTGTCACTGCTTTAAAGAAAATTTCGCATATTAAAAGCCTTTGCATTACCTCACAAGACCAATGCGTGTTTCACACCCACTCCGTGTACAACAGAGGAAAACCACGATGGACATCATCTCTGGGATGGAACGCAAGATTTGTGGTACTGCTGTCGACTTTGATCAAGAGGAGGAGCCGCTAGACTACGTTACTCACCTCCCGCAGCGCACCGCTTCCGTGGAGCAAATTTGTGCCGCGACATTGGCTCTGTACGACCCGGTCGTCTATGCCTACTGCATCTTCGACTTCCCGGAAATTGCTGCGGAGGCAGCACGTCAATGCCGTCCATGTGGTGTCAGTGACCACCCCGATCGGCTGCTGCTGTCTCCCTACGCATTGCTCCACCGCCCCAGGAGAACGCTCGAATCACTTGGAACGGAGCGCTCAAAACTCCTGCAATCGGTACTCCTACGCCTTCTTGCGCAGTCTGACGCATTTCCGTCATCGCTTGTTGGGGAGTGCCACCGCGCATCGTCTACAGACGGGGAAACTCTCCTCCGCTTCTTCCGTGGACTTGCACTAGCTGGCAGTGCGAAAAACTCGCTGGCCCGCCAAGCAGGCCATGTTCTCCGCTGTCTCCTTGACGAAGGCGCCGTTTCGCATACCATTCTTCTTCCCGGCGATATTGAGGACCGGTACATGAGCCTTGCCTCTGTCTCCCTCTGCGCTGCGCATGAGTTCGGAAGCATGCCTCTTCTTCACACAGCTATCGCTCTTGCCCGACAAGCCGACCAGGAGATTGACTATACATGGTCGAGGAAGATGATGACGTGCCTTGTTCGGACAGAGAGACGTTCGCTGGACTGGAGCTTCAAGTCTGCCCCCCGAAGAGCACTCACGTCCAAGAATGGGTGGCGCCTTTACTAGAGACATGCCGAGGGCTCATATTGAATCCTCCCCGTCATCGTCGACATTCCGCTTTCCTTCTTCATGACACACACTCATTTGTTCGATGTCACACTTGCTTCACTATCTCAGAACCTAAACACGCCGCTCCGCCCCCCCCCCCCCCCTCCCTTTACTTATTATACCTTTTTTTTCTCACCGTTCTATTCTTTTTTTTTTTACTTTACCCCATCCAGATAATTTCAGTTCTGCTTCCTCTTTTTTTCTTTGTTCCCCTCACAATGCTCGTCGAACAGTAATGCTTCCTATATTTTGCTCCCACGGCTCTGTGAAACATGCGAGGAGCTGCTACACCCCTGCTGTGACACGAATCTACAGCACCTGCGATAAAGCAAGTTTCTGTACTATGGAAGTACCTGCGTAGTCTCTCGAAGGTTTCTTCGACGACCTTGGGAGCGACCATCGGTTGGGTTGTTGCATATGCTCACCTCAACTGAAGCACACCACCATCATTCTACCCCTCTGTACTTCGTACTTGGTCAATTGCTGTAACTCTACTAGCTCAACATATTCCCCTAGAGTGTGACGTACAGAAGAGAAGTAGATAATTAGTGTGAAGCCGAAAAAAAATAATCAGTAGCATACCTATCCATTTTGTTTTCTGTACACTACTACGAAATCCTAGTCCTTCCATGTCATCGAACGACGCGCACGAATTGCTGCGCACCATGGCGGGGGGATTAGCGTCGCTTGGTCTCACCTACAAGTACAGCATTTGCAATCACCCTACCCAGCGTGACGCCTGTCGGGTGGTGTTCTCGCGACCAACCAGCGACGTCCCTGTTTCTCCAACGTTTGTTGCCATGGATATCGCAATTAGCGGCAGGGAGGACGGGCGATTGACGTTTGTGGCGTACGTGGAACACTTTGAATGGGCCCTCCACTTCTCTCTCGAGAACGGAGAGCTGATCAACTTCCCCGTTGCTTTTCTAGATAAGGTATGGGACGGGAAAATGAAAGCGTGCCTTCACACTGTGTGATGAACACTGCAGGCCGCTGTTGGCGTCTGACGCGCTGAAGTTTCCTTTTTTTTTCGTCTTCCCCCAAGACCAACATCGCCTTGTTTGTACCACCTCCTGATGTACCACATTGGAAATGGGAGTTTGGCCTCTCATTGATACACATACATACATATATACATGTATATGTACATCTCTATTTTATACATAATCGTATATTTATGATCAGCGTAAGGTGCAACTATCAACACCGTTCGTAGTCACTGGGCAAAACGGAGCTAGTTTTCGTCATCATGCTCATGCGATCGAGCACAACCGATCCTTGATCGATGTACATTTACGCTGAGTGATTTGCGCCACTCTATAGTTTCCGGCGAATAGGGTTCGTCATGTTATGTGCCCTCCTAATGGCGAGCCATTGTGTGCTCTTTAATGCAACCTTTCGACGAAACTCCTGTCCTTGCTTTCTATTTTATTATACACCACAAATGTTCAGTAACGCAGTTTACAGTTAATCAGAAGAAAACAAAAACCATCTCTCAACACCTAAGTCGGCAGTGTCGCTCCAGTGCTGTATAACCCTTGTGTGGGCCGTTTTTCAGCTCCGTTATCGCACACTTTCTCAATCCTCCTCCTGCACCCTCTGCTACGATGGACCCACTAGATATTGTTGACGCAGGTAGCTCCACAGAGGACACTGACCAGTGCCTCCAGGGCCTGTCGTGGTCTCAACGGATCCAGGGCTACCTTCTTTTCCTTGCGCTTTCTCTGTTTGCCATGGTGCTGGGGTGGATTGCAGCGTCTTTTAGGTGGTACTGGAAGTACACCGCCCTTTCAGCAATGGGCAGTCTCATGTCCATCGCAGGCACAATGATCCTGATGGGCCCCACGGCGCAGCTCCGATACATGTTCGATGAAACCCGAGCTGTCGCATCCACCGTATACCTGGGCTCAATCTTTCTGTCACTGTTCGTCGCGCTGGCCTTCCATTCTTTCCTACTCTGCTTTCTCTGCGGGATTGTGCAGTACGCAGCGCTCACGTGGTACTCCCTGTCTTACATCCCAGGAGGGAGGCAGCTAGTGATTTCCTTTGTATTTGGCCGTTAATGAGTGTCGTCTTTTCTCTCCATTACAGACTACAATGAGGCACCAGGCAGCATATCACTGCACATCTCCCCCGCAGAAATGCAACAAATGAAAAGCACTATGGTACACTCAAGAACACTCGCGGACCTCGTGTTCAGTTTGATGGGAATGTCAAAGGTCACCTATGCTTGGCGAAAAAAAATCCCCCACACACCGGGATTCTCACCTTTCCTGGATGAACTGGGGATTCCGCTTCACCCTTTGGTGTATTGTTGTTACTTTCTTTCATTTACGTGTGGTTCACTGGGTCCGAGGCCTTTACTTCGACCCATCGTGACGGCCGACGACACCACAAGCGTACTCACTCGTTCCCTCTCTCTATTTACATTCATATATTCAAGTTGGCAGGTTCCTAACTTGCGAATATCAAGACTTCATAGACACAAACATACATCTACACACATATAGAGGCATCCATTCGACCACCTCCGTGTATAGACTGCACTTTCGTTGAAAACGATTGCGCTTTCCTAGATCAAATGTCGACGAAGACCTCTTTTGTTCAATTACACGGCAAGTTGTCGCGATTGGGCTTTCCCTACTGGCGCAATGTTCGCGAAGATAGCGTCTTATCAGGAGCGCCCGATGTTTATGGAATGTTCATCCGCTTTACTCTTGAACATTTCCCACTTGCTACAGCCACGCTCTTGCGCAAATACGACTGGTTTGTTATCGAAAGCGAGGCTTCCGCGTTAGGAGGCGCTGCCTTAAGGGTGCTTCGGGAGGAGTTTAGCGTCTCAATCCCACTCACCGCAACACAGTTCGCGAAGGTTGGATTTGCCGCTCTCAAGATAAATCTCTGCTCACAATTGATCAGCGCACTCCATGCTTTGACAACGAGGTTAACCCACAGCAGGAGACCGGCAGAACTGTCGATAGTGGGAATTCAACCACGACCCTTGGTTGGGAACGGAGCGTCCGCCTCAGGTGCCCTCATTCGATCTCCCCAGTGCCGTGATCCCGACACTACAGTTGAACAAATGATCCACAGTCGCCGTCGGGCACTGAATAGCATAGCCTCAGCAACGTCACCAGTTGAGGTTAGGTTACCGAGTACCTCTATCAATACAGACGCGAGATAGATAGCTTCAAGCAGCAATTTCACTCCCAGTGTAAAAGGGCCTTTTCAAAGCACGGAGTTGCAACACACACCAAACCTGCGACAGCGTGATTACGGTCAAAAGCTTAGAATAAAAAAAAGTAGAATACTCAGCCTCTTCAAAAACGGAGCTATTACCAACGAGGTCGTGTGTCGCTCTCAGCAATAAAAAAAGAGAATACGCTTATGGATACGTCAATCCTGAACGCCATATTCGTTAACTCACATCAGTAAAACATCCTCTTTTTTTTTCTCTCCTCCCTCTGAGAGAGAGAGAAGAACTTTTGCATCGCATGCGCAGTCCCCGCGGTAGCAGCAGCTAATGCCCTTCCGTTGACAGTTGGAAACTCTCCCGTGGCTTTTCCTCAATGCATCTGCAATCTACAACAATGTACAACTCCTCCTTGCTATTATACCAAGATAAACCTGGTCCCTCCTGTTGTCACTTTGTAGCCACACGCATTTGGTTTGTTCCTCCCTTCTCTCTTACTACCTCTCCTCTTGTAATTAATTTCCACTGTCAGTTCTAGACCAGTGGATAAGCCACGGACACTTCACGCCCCACAAAGGAGATCAGCTTCGTACCTCCATCTCGTACTTTCGCCAAGCAATCGGTAGAACCATTTGTGGAGCGACACATGAGCCACTACGACCCACAGAGAGACCCCGCGAGATCGGGTCAGGTGCGAGCTGCAGCTCAAAACTATTCGTTCGAATCTGACCAGACGAGTGACTGGGAGGAGATCGTGGAGTATACGGCACCGGACTCTCTGTCTACCCACGCGGGACAAACGTCCCCTGCGCAGGGCGTCCGTGAAGAGCGACGGGCTACGCCTTCTTCGCGACAAATTCTGGAAAGCAATGGGGACCGTGGGCTGCGCCAGGGATCCCAATCTGGAGCACCGACAAACGCACCGTGCGCTGGTACAGCCATGGAATCTGCAAACCCTCCAAATAAAAGCCCTGCGGTCCTTCGGGAGGAAAAGCGGAAGGAAGACCAAGAGAAAGAGTTGGAACAGCTGGAGAGAAAGATTTGCACCGCGGACGCTGACATCCAAAGTCTGCAGATTGAGCTAGACACAATTACGCGAGAGAAGGCAAATCGCGCCAGAGAAGAGGCGGACCGCCGCGAGCAGACATTGGTGAACTGTGAGCAGTGCAAGTCCAGAGAAGAAAATATCAATGCTTTGAGAGACGCCATTGATAAAACGAAGAACGACCTATCTGAGCTTGAGGAGGAAGAGAATTCTCAGGGAGAGCAACTTGCGTGTGCCCGTCAAAGGGCCGAAGCTACTATTGCCGAAGAACAAAGAAAACAGGAGAAGTTGACGAAAAGGAAAAATGACCTCGTCAACCTCAAGAAGTCTATCGCTGATTTGGATAAAGAGCGGCAAGCAAAGCCGAAGGAGCGAATCAGTGTAAACGAGGAACATGTCAAGCGGTATCACCTCGTTAACAAGGAATGTGAATATCAAAATTGCAAGAAACGATTGACTCCGGACAGTTGGTATTGCTGTCATGAGTGCAGCGATTGCAACTTCTGCGGTGCTTGTTTCGAAGAAGCGTGGAAGAGACATGCGGGAGGTATGCATAGTTTTACAGACATGACCTACTTCGCCTGCACAGTTGCGAATACCCACCTCAAGCACATCAAAAGCGCTCTGGAAAAGATTGGGCAGATTGAATGTTTCTTCTGCGAGAGACGTGTTTATCCGCATCCAAAGGCATGGTATCGTTGCAACGAGTGCGATGGGTTTGATATGTGCGGTGACTGTTTCAACGCCAGACGCTTTGAAAAGCACGTTGCAAACACCCATACCTTCACCGAGATGAATTCTTTGCTGACACACGGGCATGGTTTTCCAAAGATCTCCCAGATAGTCCGAGAAACACCTTCGCAACCCGCGCCCGAGCCTCCAGCTTGTAAGTGCTGTGCAGAAAGACACAGACCGTTCTTTCGCTGCATGAGTTGCACAGACTACACGCTGTGCCAAAAATGCATCTCAAAGGAGGAGTGGCGCACTCATTTTACCACGGCGCACACATTCCTGCTT
>AUXJ01001873.1:0-15896 GCA_000482205.1 Herpetomonas muscarum
CTCCTCCTCTCTCTCTCTCTCTCTCTCTCTCTCTCTCTGGGACATTGTCAGTACCCTGTTTGTCAAAGTACTTTTAAAAGAGGTACACTAACAATGCCATACTGTCTTCTGCCTGGTAGCAACGCCTGCTACCGATCCTTCCTGTTGTCTCTTCTCAAGGAAGTAAACGTTCATACCGAGTCACTGCATATACTTTTCTTCCTCTCGCTCCCTTTTCCTTTTTTTTCTGGGACGGTAGTGCACTCTACGTGTTTTTTTTAAATATATAATCTATACCCTCCCCTCACTCTCTCTCTCTTCTTTGTTTTCCTTGGTTACTCCATGTTCTCTAATTCATGCATTCAGTGAAAACAAGCTTGTCATTTTTATTCCCTATTCATTTCTTTAAAACGGAGTTTCCCTTCTTTTTTCACCCCCTATTTTGTTCGTTTTCCTCCCTCTATATAATTCCTTGTGTGTTGAATGCATTTACCCTTGGGCACCCCTGTTGCGCGATATACCTAAATCCGGCGCGTCTGTGATCCTCATGTGTTTGCCTATGTGTTTCAAAGAGGACCGGTGCTCCAACCCTTTTTTGGTGAATTTTTCAAACTCCTCTTTTATACAATGTACTCCCCTCCACCCACCACCACCAACACATACATCCTTATATACACCTAGTTGTTGTTTTTTGTGTGTTTCCACCCTTGTAGCTGATCGCCGCGTTCCCATTAGTTTTGTCAGTGGTCTACCCCTCTTCTTATTCGCCTCCGTTCGCACTCACACATCCACTCACTGGGGAACAAGTATACATCCGCACAGGGACGCCCACTCGTGTGCATTTTCCAACCTCCTCAAAGTTTTTTTACATGAACAAAGATTCATATATATATATTGACGTCATATTGCGCTCACCGCCACCCACATTCTCTGTAGTTTGGCGTCCTCACCAGCAATCTCCTCTGTGACCGAAATACTTCATTTCACGCGTGTGGAGGTGGCGCTCCATGTCGTGGAAGATTCACGTGAAATGCGAGTAGTGCAATCGGAGGGACGCGACCATGTGTATGTAGGGGTGCGCATGACGATGCGGCAGATACAAAAGAGATTTGTAAGCAACGATGATGAAACCAGCCTCTCAAATGGACTTCACTGTGGTAAAGATTCTGTTTCCCCTCGCGGTGCAGTTCTTGTGTTGAAACATAGTCTGCCCACTGCATTAGCAAAGTCACTGCGGACGCTAGAAAGCATTCAAACACGTATGAACTACGCATCATTTAGATGTGTCGTACCGTTCACCATCGGGTGTACACGCTGAACTCACTGCAACTGCTCTGCGAAAATGCTTCTCATCAACTTCCAATTACTGTTCCCTTTATTCCAACAATTCATTCTCTCTCTTTCTCTCTCTCTCTCTTCCGCTGTGCGCGTGCCCGATAGTTAAGGTGGGTATTTCACGCGTGCTCCACTTTGCAGACACGCACTAGAGTACCATTATTGTGTCTCACAATCCCGACCCATTCTCCTTCTCTATCCATCATGAGTGGTGCGCTTTTCCGCCACTCCAACGCACCGTCGATGGCAGCTTTTCGCACCGAAAAGATGGAGTACAGCGTCCACAATCCCGCTCAGCTGCGCCTGCACCACGGATACGCAGAGCGCTCCTGGCCACCCACCCGGTCCTGCACGATGCGTCGCTATGGCAGCAAGACATCCTCGGAGGAGGATGGGTGGCACGATTGCCACGACAGCGCCCCAGACAACACCAACATTGGTGTGACCGTAAATACTCGCTGTGAGTGGCTGCTTCCTACGGCTGTCCCAGTGGCTGAGCGACTTGATGAGCGGGACACCGCTGCACGGAAGAGCGCCAACGTGGATGAGGACCCCACCAAGCACCTTGGCAAGCAGCACTTCGAAGCTCTGAACACTGACAGCTGCGATGAAAAGTCGGAGAGTGGTGGCATCAGCGCCGACGGCACGACGCCCTCCTCTCGATCGCAGAAACAGCCGGCAGCAATGATGGGTGGATTGAGCAGTACCACCCACCGTGTCCCCGTCGCTGGACGCCGATCTGCCCGCCGTGAGGCGTCGCGCGTCACCCCTACTGTTCTCACAGCTGGTGCTGCACCGCCCTCTTCACTGAAGCCGACCACTGACACCGCGTGCACAGCCGAGATTGACGCCGAGGCGTACCTAATGTGGGACATGGACGGCAGTGACAACACGGTGGATGCGCTCCCTACGGAGCGCAACGCTGCAGGCACGAGAGACATGGACGCCACAAGGACTGGTGTGGCAGCGGTGGCACGCACTGACCCGTCGCAGAGCTACCGTCGCGTTAACTCCTCCTTCTCGAACTTTTACGCGCTCTGCATGAACTCGTCGGAGGAGCTTGATGATCTTCTGTGCGATGGCGACAGCGCAGCAGCGGCAGGGGACAACAGACATCTGTACACCACCGATGTTCACGTCGGTACATTGATGCAGGGACCGATTCATGACGACGCTGTGATGACTAATACGACGACGCGCTTGGCGGAACACGTGGACGCCGCGCGCGCTACAGGACTGGGCCGTCAGCGTACAAGCCACCTCAGCAATCAGCCTTCACACCTGCTCGGTGGCCACAGCAACGGCAACACCCTTCACCGGCTCACCGTAGATGAGGAAGATCACATTGGTTTTGGGGACGTCTATGGGAGCCTGCTCTCCTTCACGTGGGAAACACCCCCAACCCCGCAGTTTGGTCGGCGACAAGGACACGCCCCAGCTCCGGTTCTCTGCAGCCCTTGTGTTGCGCGGCCGCGTCACAGCGCGAGGAAAGTGCGTCGGCCACCACCGCTCTCGCCCCATCTCCTGCGGCAAGTCGCCGCCTGACACACACACACACATTTCACAAACTCATTTTGGTCGATGAAACTAAAATGTGTTTAGTTTCTTTTTATTGGTCGGTTCCTTGTTCTGTTTTACTTCTAACTTGTGACTCAAACAATTTCTTCACTATCTTTCCTCTCTTTCTTGATAGTATTGTTCTTCGGATTGCAGTTCATCATTTGTTTAATATTGAGTTCTTTTTGTTTTTCCTTGTGTGTACAATGCTGCTTTATTCATCTTCACCTCTTTTTCCACCCCATCCTTCCTTTCTTCCCTCCCCTATTGTCTTTTCCTTTCTCCCCCCTCTTAGAACTACGCCACCCTCACGTTAACTGAAGGTGGACTCCTTCATCAGCACGATCCTTTTTCTGTTCATTACCTCATTTCCAGTCCCAGAATCCCGTCAGGCAGTGTCCCACAATGCCTTCACATCCCTTCCTCCATGTGCTCGTTTCCTTCTGCAGGGTATTGCTTTGTTTTTCCTTTGCATACGGTAACCCTCCACTGTGCCCCTTTACTCTAAGGCGGCACACCTGTGCTCGTGGCGGTATCGTCAGCGTTGAAGAACGGTAATGAATATCTCTCTCTGTGTGAGGATCAACACGGACGCACGCGTTCTCTGGGCGAGTGAAGGCGATGGAGCCAACCCACTCCAGGGAAGTCTTTGTCCTTCGGTATTATTCTCTTTTCTCTTTCCCACGTTATGTTCTCATACTCCCGTTCGGCCCTGGTGACCTCATCTATGTCTTTTCTTTCTCTCTTGTTAACCTTTACAGGTATGTCGTTTCTATTTATTTTTGCTTTCAGCCTTTCTTCTGTGCTTTCTTTGTCCGTTGCCACCACCCCTAACTCCCTCCACTCCTTCCACATCCACCGCTGTCGGCATGGCCCATGGCATTCGGTTGTTGGATCTATTTCTCCTTTACCACTCTCGGTGTGCTCTACCTATAAACAAAAAGTGCACAATACATTTTCCCCCCTTTCTTTTTATGGACGTAACTGTGAAAGTACCACTCACTCCCTTCACTCCCTATTCTTTCTTCTCTAACACCTATTTGTTCTTCTCTTGCCCCCACCCAACAGCGCGCTTCTCCCTACCCCCTCCCCCCCCCCCCCCCTCCCCTCACCCCCTCCCTCTCGCTTCCTTCATGAAATTTCCTTTATTTCCTTCACGTTTTCTTTCTTTGGTACAGTGAAGACGACAAACGCCTCACTTCATAATTATGTGGCTGGAGCAAAATTATTTTTTAATGTATATTCTTCCCCCGTACGGCACGCTCGTGTACCTGTTACTGTAGGCACCTCAGAGTCTACGTATTATTATTTCCCCCCACACCCTTTCACACAGCCCTTTTTTGTTGTTGTTGTTTCCCCCCAACAACATTTCTTTTACATTGCTATTATTATCCTTTTCAACCTCCTATTCAAACCACACTAGTGCAAGTACATCCACACTCTCGTCAGCCGAACTCTTACGCACATGTCGTACGTTCTTGAATTTGCCCGCAGCCTCAGCACCGCCCTGGCGAGCCCCGTCACCTTCCTCAGCGACCTCGAGACCGTCATCGATGGCGCGCTGATGAACGCCGCGCTCTCGCAGGCCCCCGCCGACGATCCGCGCGTGCTGCGTCTCGAGGCCATCCACGGGGCCGTCACCGACCTGCAGCAGCTGGAGCAGTACCATCCCACCACAGACAACGCCGGGCGCGACGGCGGCGAGGGCGAGCGGCGGGACGCCATGTCGAGCTGGTCGATGGGCAACGCGACGTACGCCGGCCTCGGGGAGATTAGCAACCACTTTGGCCCTGGCAGCGAGTTCCTCGATACGATGAGCACCATCTCCGCCCCGCGCTTCCTCTCCATGCTCAACCACGGCATGACTGGGGGTGGCGGCGGCGGCGACGGCGACGGCAGCGGGCGCGGCCTCGTGACGGAGGACGTGGCGGCGGCGGTGTACACGCTCTTCATCAGCTGCCACGCCGCGACAAAGGCAAAGCAGGAGGTGGACGCGCTGCGGGAAAAGGTGGAGAAGCACACCAAGGCGAAGCGGCCGGAGAAGGTCGCGCTGTACTCTGAGCAGCTCAACACGGCGACGCAGCGGGCGGCGGAGACGCGGGAGAAGGCGCAGTCGACCGTCAACGAGCTGCTGCCGGATGTGTACCTGACCTTCAAGGCGTGCTTCCTCGTGGCGTGCCAGGACATGGTGAACGCGCTGGAGCAGGGGCGGCCCGAGTCGAAGGGGCAGAACCTGCTCACCGTCTACCCCGTCGAATCTCGCGACTCCGTGACAGACAGCCGCGCGGACATGAACGGCGCCAGCGGGGCAGGAGGCGGCGGCCCCAGTCTCTCCACCTCGACTTACCGCTACACCAGTCTCACGAGGGCGCCGATGGGCTCGGAGGCGGCGTCGTCGCATGTGTCCCGGCAGCGGCGCGTCAGCGAGGCGGCCGGCGCGGCGGCCCCGAGCGACGCGGACACCGACGTTGTGCTGAGTGCCCTGCGGCGCCGGACAAACCGCACCGCCAGTGTCGGCTCCGTCGCAAGCGTATCAGCCGACGGGGTGTCGCAGAGCCGCCCCCGCGCGATCGCCCCATCGGCCGCCTCGCAGCGGACGGCCACGCCGCCGCACACGACGCAGATCCGCCGGCAGCGCACCGGCACCGATGCCCACGGCCGCACCGTCTCTATCGTCGAGCTGGCCGACGTCCGCGGCGACCCGAGCGTTCTGCTGGAGGACCTCCACCCCACGTCCTCCCACGACAGCGGCGCCGAGCGCTCGCGCGGGTTGCCGGCAACGGTCCCATCGGACGGCGACAGCGCGTACCACCACGGCCCGGGCGACACGCCACCCGCCCAGCGGCAGCTAACGGCGGCGGCCCTGGCGCAGCTGGAGGCTGGCGAGCCGCACGACGGGACGTCGCCGGACAGCGACGGCGCGGCCCCAACGGAGACCACTGAGGGGCACGGGGTGCTGTCAGCGCTGTCTCGGAAGCGGCAGCAGCACGTCAAGCAGGACGACATGTGGTTCCGCTTCTACTACTTTGACCGGCTGAAGAACTCGACGGAGCGGGTGCCGCTGAGCTACGAGCTCACCCTCGAGCACTTCCTCCGTGTCGCCCGCCGCACCGGCCTTGAGCTGCCAGACGATGTCAAGGACGACATTGTGCGCACCAAAAAGCGGATGCAGTGCCCGGACTTTGCCCGCACCCGAAGGGAGCTCGACGAGGTGCTCCGAAACATCTTCAAGTACCGCAAGAACCTCGAGCTGCTGCGCTGGAAGCTGAAGCAGGTGAAGGAGGCAGAGGCAAAGGTGCTCAAGTACGGTGGGACGGTGGAGGAGCCGGAGGCCCTCACCAGCACCGAGGTCGTCGGAGACGCCAATGCCGGCTCCCCCTCCTCTGAATCCGCCGTGTGCTTCAGCGCCATCGAGAGCAGCTCCAGCTTCCCCCCGTCCAGCACGAGGCGGTTTCAGGGGCATCAGAGCAAGAAACTGCGCAAGTGGAACGAAGAGCTGGCGCTTCGGCGGTCCAAAGTGGCCGAGATGAAGGATGAGGTCTTCGTCGCCGGGGCGGAGGAGATGTTCGTCTTCTACGAGGAGATGCTCACCGCCATTCACAACTGCATGGACGCACTCCTCGACATGCTCCGGGAGGATGGCAGCCCGTCCGGCTGCTACGCCTCGCCCGTAACGGCGCACCGACGACGCCCCAGCTTTGGCGAGGCGGTGGAGCAGGCCGCGAAGAGCGGTGATGCAAGGGTCGAGTAAGACGCCAAGACGTCCCACTCGGACCCGCGCGCAACTGCTTCGCTGTCACTTCTGGCACGGTCGCTTACATTAAGAGCGGCGTGGTGGTGGTTCGACGCCAACCGGGCTAGCACCCTCTCGGCTAGTGCCCGTCACATCTATTCTCCTTTTTCTTTCTCGCATATCCCCTGCCAGGAAGAAGCGCTTTCTCTGGAGGCAAAGAATGTACCCATCCTCCCCTCTCTCCCACCAGTAGATATACACAGATATATATACTTTGTTTGGCGCTACGCTGTGCTCTCAACGAGTGCCTCCTTTTTTTCCATTTTCATTTTTATTTTCATGATTATCTACTCCACCATGGGGGCTACAAATACAAAGGAAGAACACAGTTGAATATCGCCACGGCATTCCGTGGTAATGATGTTCCCTGAAGCGACCACCTGCCCGTGGCTGCTTCTTTGATCACATGTTGATGTCAAGCTCCACCGGCCTTGCCTGCCAGAGTGCCTCTCGCCCAGCGCAATGACTACCACACCACTGAATACACGCGCCTCCCTCTCTTCCTCTGCCCTTTTCCTTTATTCACCGTGTCTCCTCGTGATTTATGCGCGCGAAGGTGTTTGTTTTCTCTCTTTTTTTTCTGACAGTCATTTCAGTACGCGATTCAGAAACAAAAGAAACACTCTCTAGCATCCAGACTGGTCACGACACAGCACGCAAGATCTGGTCGCATTCCCATAGTTCAGTTCCGACTCGACCTTTCTTCCTATTCCAAACCCCGCTTCTTCTTTTCTTTCGTTTCTTACACGATCGTGTTCTTTTTTTTCCATTACTCTTTCTTTTTTGTTCTCACTGCAACATATTCCTTCTTCTTGCTATATCGTTGCGCTCAGGCACCTCTCCCTACCGTACCACCCGTATACAGACGGGTACATACAGTCATTCGCTTACATGCACACCGTCCGATAGCCTCATTATTTTGTTAGTTATTACAAACTGCTCTTCAATTCATCCTTTACTAACCACCGACTGGTGCGTTTGTTTTTTTTCTTCTTTTTCTCCTCTTCACTACCCACCACCCCCTCTCCAGTGTTTGACATGATGCATAGGGGTGGCCACCACGCAACCCGACACAGCGACCGCGACGGTGGCGATGCTGGCGAAGGGGCCTTCTATCGCAGTCACATCGCTGTGCACCCGCTGATGAGCAGCTACGAGCGCTCCGACCCTGAGGAGGCTGCAGATGGCCTTGAGTGCAGCCGCTCCTCCGTCTCTCAGGTGACGGACCTCCCCGATACACTGCGCAGCCTCGCGGCGTCGGTGCAGCAGAGCATTCGCCTCTACGCAGAGCTGCTGGAGAACTACCAGAACATCACGCGCGCCCTCACCAGCGGCGTCGATATGCTGCGGGAGACGGAGCTCCGCCTCTCCGCGGAGGGCCCCGACGGCAGCGGCGACAGAGGGGACGGCGGTGAGAACAGCGCCAACGACAACAGCAGCACGACCTACAGCAGGGTCGAATACTCCCGCGCAGGGACCGCTGCCGAGCAGGTCCTCGCCCGCCTCGACGAGCTGGCTGCCCCTGCCAACCTCTCGCTGTACCAGGCCGCCCTCAAGAGCAAAGTCACTGACCGCCTCGCGCTGCTCTGCCACGGGGCGGTGAAGCTGCAGAACGACTCCCTTCTCGCGCAGCGGGCCTGGCGCGAGTACAGCGACTTTGTCGCTCAGTACGAGCAGGACCAGCAGCGGCAGCAGCACCGCCTGCGGGGGTGGAAGGGGAAGCTGCGGCAGTCCATCGGCGTCAGCGGACGCCCCGGCGAGGCCGTCTCCTACGCCGAGGCCGAGGAGACGATGCGCAGCCTGCGGAGGAACTGCGAGGACGCGCAGTCGCGCCAGCGGCGGGCCGCCTGCCAGTACGCCGCGCTCGTCAACACACGCCTCGGGCCCGCGCTGCAGTGCTACCTCCACTTTTCCCTGACGGCGGTGGCTGACCTCAGCGTCGCGTGGGAGAGCGGCCAGCACGTGGACGACGTTGGCGACTCCAGCGCAACGCAGAGTTCCCCCGCGGCCACACCGCAGTGTCGCGAGACACGGCAGCCCCCGACGGCAACTCCGCGTCCATCTGTGCGGTCGGCAACCACCACCCCAGCGGCAACGCCAGAGAGCGGCGGCCAGCGGGACCCAACCGCCGCCCCCCGCAGCCGCCACGACCACCACAACCACCACAGCAACAGCAGCAGCATCGGCTTTGCGGGGCACACTGGTCAAAAGCAGCCGCCCACCGCTGTTGGTGAGGTGCACGACGTGAACTCGCAGGTGTTCGCCTTTGTCGGGTGCATGTGGCGGGTCATTGGCCGCTTCAACGACGTCGCCGACCTCCTGTCCACGCCGTACCCCTTCTGCGACGGCATGCGCCGCTCGCTGCCGACGCGGCCGCAGAGCGGCAGAGCGTCCGACTCCTCCACCCGCAGCGACGGCCTCGCGTCGTCACTCCGCCACCCGAACAACCCCTACGGCGACAACTACGAGCTGATGGACGACGAGGCCGCGGCAGCGCACCCGGCGGCTGGGCCCGCGGAGGCCGCATCCGCGGCTGGCGGGGGCCGCGTCGACGCCGATCTCCTCGCCTCGATCGCCCGTGTGAACCGCAAGATGCGGGTTGTCCTGGGCGGGCCCAGGCTCAACTGGTACGGGGTGAAGATGGCGGCGGGGGTGGAGGAGCCGCTGCGGGCCCTCGCACGGGAGATGGGCTCCTCACCGCTGCTGAGGCGCGGCCCTCCTGCGGCCGGCCCAACGGACGTGGCGCCGCTGCTGGGGGACCTGCTTCGGAAGGCCGTGGCGACGCTCTGGCGGGTACAGGCGCACCTCTCCACCTCCTCCGCTGCAGCCGCGGGAGGGGAGCGCACGCGCCTCGACAGCAGTCTGCTGACCTTCCGCGACGACCACGCGCCGTCGTTCGACTCTCGCCGCACGCGCAGTCCGCCGGGCGACCCCCTCCCACAGGTGCGTCAGGAGGCGGCCGCGCTTGAGGCTATTTGGGCGGAGTTCGTCCACGTCAACGTCAACTTTTACAGCGGCATCACCCGTGCAATATCCACGGCCTTGGAGGAGGAGGACCAACTCGGCCAGCTCGGGTAGGAAAGAGAGTCTTCCGCCAGATACAGAATATTGCACAGACCCCGTGCCGTATTGCCTTCCACATGAGCTTGTGAACAGTTGTTTTCTTCCATTTTTTTCTCTCTGTGTGTGTGCAGTGCACGAAAACACTTATTTCTTTTGTTTTACTTTACCTTACCACGTGCTTCACTCTTTCGTTGCTTTGCATCTTTATCTTTTTGATTATTTTTGTATTTTCGCGCGTGTATGCGACAGTTATTGCCCGTCCGCGCCGTTGGTACGACTCCCCATCCTTTTCTCTTTTGTTCTCCCCCACCACCCGACCGTTCTTTCTTATTATTCTTTTCCTCGGCTTCCTCTCTCTCTCTGCACGCCTCTTATTCTATTCTAATCAAAAACAAAACCAGTAAAAATATTGTTAATCGACATAGTAATATATATATATATATATATATAATATATCATCAAATACTTCACTCCTTTCTTTTTTTGTTTTCTTTATCCCCCCTCCATCCTTTAGGAAGGTGGGCTCACTCTCGCGCTTGATATACAGAGTCTCGCAGTCCAAATATAGTCAGCTTACCCTTCCTCACTGGAATTGGCGTCACAGAGATTCCCTCCATGGCGGCGATGGGAACTCAGCAAGAGAATGCTACCGTATCGGTGATGCCGCCTGCCTCATCTAGCCTAAAAATGAACCCCAGTACCATTTACATGTACACTGCTCTTCTTCACTTAATCAACGGATTATCTCTCTCCAATTGCTGTCCGTTTCGTTATTCGCGCATGTAGTTGTTGCTGCTGTTGCTGTTGCTGTTGCTGTAGGAAACGTCCACCGCTCAGTCCCGTCCCCCCCCCCCCCCTCCCCCGCCCACCCCTCTCCCCCTCCCTCACTGTGTCTAGCGAAGGCTGTGGCGTCGGACGGCAGTGCGCGTGTGCTGCGGTCGGGTAAAAGGCGATAATTACGTGTTCCGACCGTTTGTTATTCACATTCCTATTTTCGTGTCCTTGGACGATAATTATTATTCACTGGCCCTTTTTTTTCATTTGGAGTGTGCTGTACACTTTCCACAGCGATAATTAGAAGGTGCCAAAGGCAAATGCTGCGTCGATCTGCGCTGGTGCTGTTCGTTGTGCCCGCAACTGTACCACCGCTGCGACGCCCACATGTGCCATTCCAAACCTCGTTGCACGGCCCCTGCACGTCAGCCGACGCCATGGTCACCGATTTCAGCCTTTCCTCCGTCACCGCCGCGATGCAGCAGCGGTGGGGCCCCCTGACGGCCCTCCGCTGGCGAATCCACGACGCGTGGCTCCTCCGCTCGTCGGGGCCCGCCCCTGGGCGGGGCTCCGGCAGTGGCGGCAAGGGCGACGGGTCTGGCAGCGGGGACGGGGGGTCGGTGCCGCCCATTGACGACGACAACAACCCCGAGCAGTGGCTAGTGCCCCGCACGGTCCTCTTTGTGCTCGTCATTTTTCTCATCACAATTGTGCTGTATCAGTTTTCGCTGCCGCGGGGGCGCCACGTGGGCTGGGCCTCACTGAACCAGCACGCGGGCGAGGTGCGGGAGCTGGCCATCTACCAGAACTACATCCAGGTCTACCTCGACAGGGACAAGGTATACCTCGGTCTGGTGCACGACCACGACACCCAGAAGCACGTCGACGAGCTCGCGGATAAGTACACGGCGGCCGTCAGCGCGGCAAAGGAGGAGGACAACAAGCTGAAGATGTCCACCCCTGGGCCAGCGCCCGCGGCACCGTCAGACAAGAAGGACTCCCTCACTGACAGCCGCTCCCCACAGGCGGGTAGCGTCGATGAGGAGCAGGAAAAGGCTCGCATCGCCACCGCCGCGCGGGCGGAGAAGCCGGAAGAGCTGCCCGTCTCCATGAAGGGCACGCCCGTCGCGGAGACGGCCCTCGCAGCGGTCGGTGTCTTTGCCTGGATTGTGCCGTTTGTCTTCTTCCCTGTGTTTGTCATGTTTCTCTCGCAATACATTGGCAAGTCCATGTCCTACGCCGTCGGCGCCGCGAAGCCGCAGAGCAAGGTGAAGGACATGATCTTCAAGGTGGAGACAACCAGCACCACCCGATTCCGCGATATTGCGGGGATGAAGGAGCCCAAGAAGGAAATTACCGAAATTGTCGACTTTCTGCGCCACCCCGAGCGGTACACGAAACTCGGAGCAAAGATTCCGACCGGCGCGATGCTTCTTGGCCCCCCTGGCACTGGCAAGACGCTCCTCGCCAAGGCCGTCGCCGGTGAGAGTGGCGTCGGTTTTATTCCCGTCTGCGGCTCGGACTTTGTGGAGCTGTACGTTGGCATGGGTGCCCTGCGCGTGCGCCAGCTGTTCAAAGAGGCGCGCAAGCAGCGCTGCATCGTGTACATTGACGAGATTGACGCCATTGGCCTGAAGCGACAGGGCAGCGGGCAGGGTGAGAAACAGGAGCAGGAGCAAACGCTCAACGAGCTGCTCACGCAGCTTGACGGATTCAGCTCGAGTAAGCGCGGGGAGGTGATGGTGCTCGCCTCGAGCAACGTGTCCCAGCAGGCTCTCGATCCCGCCCTTATCCGCCCCGGCCGCTTCGACCGCATCATCCACGTCGACACGCCAGTGATCACGGAGCGGGTGGACATTTTCAAGGTCCACCTGAGCAAGCTAAAGCTGGTCTCCACCCCGGAGGAGCAGCGGGAAAGCGCCCTGGCGGCTGCCCAAGCGGGGGAAGCGTCCGGAGCACCGCAGTCGACGCCGTCGCCGTCGTCAGGCACTGATGGCGAAGTCGCCGACTCCGCCGAAAGCAAGACGGCGGTGGAAGAGAACGGGGAGGGGGAGGATAAGACGACGGTGGCCGCGGTCAAGACGGCCGATGCTGCGAACACGACGGAGACGCAGTTGACGCTCTCCAAGTTGGAGGAGGACAAGAAGTCTGACGCGGAGATTCGCCAGCAGGAGGAAGACGGGCACTACTCCTTTGACTTCCGCTCCCTTCTTGTCGCCAAGTCCGACCACGAGCGGGCGCTGATTGACGCGTACGCGCAGCGAATGAGCAACCTCTGCCCCGGCTTCGTCGGCGCCGACATTGCGAATGTGTGCAATGAGGGCGCCATCCTTGCCGCGAGGGAGGGCTCCCCTCACGTGCACATCAGCCACCTCGAACGCTCCATCGATCGCGTCCTCGCCGGCATTGAGCACCGCAGCCGTGTAATGTCGGCCTTTGAGAAGAACGTCGTTGCCCACCACGAGGCCGGCCACGCGGTCGCGGGGTGGTTCCTGAACCGCGCCGACCCGCTAATGAAGGTCTCCATCGTCCCGAGAGGCGGCTCCGCACTGGGCTACGCGCAGTACCTGCCCAACGAGAACTACACCCGCACAGCGCAGGAGATTCGTGACTCCATCAGTGTCACTCTGGGCGGCCGCGTGGCGGAGGAGATCTTCTTCAACCACTTCTCCACCGGCGCCTCCGACGACCTGCGGAAGGTAGGGCAGATGGCGTACCTGTACGTATCCTCCTTCTCCCCGGGCTCCGTCTACCCCGCTCCTGGCAGCTCAGCCACGCGTCTCGTGAAGCCCTTCGGCGCGGGCAAGGCGAACGAACTCGACCGACGCGCGAAGCAGCTCGTGGATGAGGTGCATGCATCCACGCACGAGCTCCTGCGAAAGCACAAGGCGGACATGGAAAAACTTGCCCAGCACCTGTTGAAGCACGAAATGCTCACATACCAGGATGTGGTGAACTACCTTGGCAGCCGCAGTGATCGTGTGACAGACAAGAGGAAGGGCGTGTAGCGCATCGCCTCCCCTCATGGGCTTCCCCCTCGGGCGGTGACTCTTACTTTTTGTTGTTGTTGTTTGCACCCTGGTGTTTTGTTTTCGTGTGTTTTGTTGTTTTTATCAGTTCCTGATGCACATGCCGCCTCCTGCGGTGCTGTGCGTCTTAGAAACGCGGTGTACTCATGAGTGGACTAATTTATGTGATGCTCTGACACTAGTGGAGGTGTTTTCTTCTCTCTCTGTCAGCCTCCTCTCCTCTCCTCTCCACACTACCCATAACCTGAGGAGACCCTAAAGCCCTGTTCACATAATAACCTTTCATTACATACCTGGCACACACATACAAAAGCATCCGATGCGCAGATTTAGCATCTTTACGTCAGCTTGTACGACGCAACTCTTTTCCCTATGAGCCAAGCGGCACAGCCCCGCTAGTGTCACTCGACTAGAATACCTATGCGCTGCCACAAGGGGCATGTTGATCACCCCCATCATTAAAACACTTTCCACTATCGCGACGCTCTGCGACGGAGCACAGGCTCGCCACATACAATCTACCTCTCCCACCTCCACACGCTATACCTCTGTTGTCATACATTCATGCAATTTCACAGATCTGGTGTTACCACAGCGTTGCGGTGGTGTCCAAGCTTGTTTCTGCTGCTGCTCTAGTCCCATTGTTGTGTTTTCTTTTCGAAGGTTTGTTGTGCGGCATACCAGTGTCATTCGTTCTTGTTGTTCTGGAGATCGCTGTTTCTTGGTATCCCCTTTCCTACATCCTCGCCTGCCACACACTCTTTACTATTCCCCCGTCCCTCTCGTGAGTGCAGACGTAATTTCCCCATGCTCTCATGCGGAACGAGAAGTGCTGCGGGTCACCGCTTCTCACCCACGGCGTCCTCCCACGGCAAGGCAGTGATCCCATCTGCGGCACCACCCAGCGCAGCGACACAGGGGCCAAACATCAACGTGAGGGTGTGTGACTTGCGCATCGAGTCCCTCCACGTGCCCACCGGTGCGCAAGCACCACAGACAACGGCCAGTGACGCGGCTGAGAAAGGCCCCAGTCACGCGAACCCCACCCACGTGCCCTTTAACATTGACGGTCTCTACGTCGTGCTGCGGCTTGGCCCGCAAGTTGCCCGGACAGGTTCCCTCTGGTACAACGGTGACTGCCTTGTGCCCGACGTCACAGATACCTTCCACGGTGAAGTTGGCGACAACGACTCTGACGCATACGGCGAACTCCTCCACGACGATGCATACACCGAGGCGAAGCAGGCATGTCTTGTGTGGGACGAGCTGTTCCGCTTTTCCATCGATAGCGGCGCCAGCGGCAGCGGTGATGTTAGGGCGGGCAACAAGACCTCCGACGCTGCCCACGTCCCCGCGCTGGAGGTGGAGCTGTGGCGGTCCACGCCGTCATCGGAGTTGTGTCTTGGGCGATGTCTCTACGACGTTGTAGCCGAGCGCCTCGCGTACATCATGACGCAGAGCCCACAGCAGCACACCTCCCTCACTCAGTGGCAGTGGGGGGGGAGTGGGCCACCTAAACTCCTCCCCGTCCCCACTCCCCTCATCTGACCCCACTACGGTGGTGGACCACACAGTGCCGCTGTCGATGGCGCACGCCACCGCCGGGAACTCTCCGCGGCTTGGCCCCAGATCTGGCCCAGGGGGACTTCAAGGTCTTTACGGCGGCAGTCGTGCCCCGCCGCTGAAGCTCGGTATTCGGCTCCGTGTGCAGACCCATGGCGTTCCGCTGCCGATGCATGCCCCAGCCACCCATGGAGGAGCACCCCTCCTGTCCAATGTCATGGACAACTCGCTCTTTGGTCCAGGCACCGACGCGACGGGCATCCTCTCCGCCGCACCGCCCCACCCAGCCAGCTACGGATCCCTTGGATTCAGCTCAATCCATGGCACACAGCCCATGGCAAGCGGGTACGATTCACACGCTGGCTTCCCCCACCCCCTACACCAGCACCACAGCGCTAGTCCCAACAGCCCCTACGGTGTCCCGCAGCACGGCGTGCTGGACCCGCTGATGTCTCAGCTCCTGACACCCATGGCACTCCGCAGCTCCATGATGGCCGCGGCACAAGGTGGAGCGGAGCCACTTCCCTACCTGCCCCCGTTGACGATACCCAGTGCGACGGTGGGTCTCTCGGAGGCCAGCGGCGCTGGGATCCTCTCCGCCGAATCACCCCCTATCATGCAGAATACCGGCACCCTACCATACAATAGCACTGGTGGCGGCGGTATCCTCGACAGCAGCAGCTGAGGATGCAAGCCCAGACGCATCAATGGCCCCGTACACCTGCTGGCCCCCTGACCACAGCAGGTACAAGACGCGACCCTCCGTTCACAAAGTAACAGTACAAAGTAACCGTCTAACACAA
>AUXJ01001881.1:0-33753 GCA_000482205.1 Herpetomonas muscarum
TCCCCACCTTCCCTGTCCTTGTCTTGGTGCGGTGGACATTTACGCTGCAGGCAGACGTTTCGTCATACAACTACAGTCCCTACAAACCATCTAAACCCATGAAAAAGAAAAAGAGTTAATGGATATCGAACTGAAGCATGCTGGGGTGTCCCCCGCTGTAAGGACGCTGTTATGGATTTAAACACTACAGCAGGAATGCAGAATGTCTGAAGGCACACGTATATATGTTGATTTTTCAGCGGCACAATGAAAGGATTAGTGCTCTGAACTCCACAACCCAAACAAACTCATCCGGTTTAACGCTGCCTCCCTCCTTTATTTGTCCTTGGACCCTTCTCTATACGCACGTATACAGAAAAAAAGACGTTGGTTGTGTTCGTGTCCTTTACGAGCCCCCTCTCCACACGATCGAACGTTGGATTCCTCTTGATTTCGCTTCCCCCCCCCGTCCACGGCCGCCTCTACCATCGCATCACTGGAATACTCGTGGTGGTAGGCGAGCGTGCTGTGGAGCAAACGTACTACAGAGGCTGTGCACCTCTTCTCTCCTGGGAACAACGCTATACATACAAGCAGAGAGCCGTTGTCGCCCATTCAAAAAAAAGGCGTATCTGTCTTTGTTTTGATACTAGTCCATCTCTTTTTCTCCCCGTCCTCTTCTTTCTGCATCCCCTGTCCCACTCTTTGTTTACACCCCTTTTTTTTGCGTGCTTTCCCTCGATTCACGACTCCCTCTATACCCCCCTCAGTAGCAATCTAATCTATTCTGTTTCCCCGTTTTCCTCTTTGCGTGACTTCTTTCTTTTTCGTTTCCACTGCCGTTTTGTCTCCCTTTTCGTCCTTTTGTTTCTGTTTTTTTTTTTTGAGTTCCAGCTTTCTTTATACCCCCCCCCCCCCTGAACGGCAGGAAACACGGGGCACGTTCAAAGAATAAGAAAATCACTGATTTCCATATACAACGACACATACATATTTCCCCTTTGTGAAAGGGTAGACGCTGAGTACCCCTTAGTCCACATTCCCCGTGTGCAATCATGGCCACCAAAGCTCACGGGAAGGATGACGCGAAGTACGGCAAATCTGACCCGAGCGTAAATAGCGAGATCACCTACTCCGCCTTTCGCGTCCTACGCAGGCTCACGGAGAAGGTGGAGCCGTACCCCGTCGCCCTCAGTTACATTGGTCAGGTCATTCAGCAGATCCAGTGGGTCTCCCTAGTCTACGCCCCCGTCTACCAATATGCGTGGAACCCACTCAACCTCATCCCGCGTGTGCTGCTCGTGTTCTCGGCACCTCTCGCGGATGGCACCTACGGGCCCCTTTCCTACAGTGTGTACACCGCGCTAGTGTGTATATTCGCCGTACTCACCTTTGCGACGCTGATGGGCTTTATTGTGGCCATCTTCGCAACTCGACTGAGCGAGTATACCGTGTACCTCACAGTGCAACGCGCCGCCATGGAGATTGTGTCGGGGTGGCTCCTGCTCCCTCTGCTCCACCTTTTCCTTGGAGGTATGATGTGCAGCGGTGGTGAGGTTGTCGGCGGGGCATTCGGGAGCGTGCAATGTGGCGACATCCTTCGGATTGTGAACATCGCGATCGGTTGTCTAGGCATCTGCTCAACCTTCGCAGTCGGGCTGGTGATGTGCCTTGTCTTTGACTTTGATCCGGAGTCGACCCACCCCTGCGCCCGCCCGCACGGCTACTACGACCTCATCCAGCTGTGCGCGAAGGTGGTGCTCGCGATCCTTTTCCATATCCTAGTCTCCACCGGTGTTTCCTTCACCGTCTTCTCCTTCGTCGCGCTCGTGGTCTTTCTCGGCTTGTTCGCGATTGTTTGCTTCATGATGCCGTACTACAACTATTACGTCCCGTCGATGCACGCCATGACGATGGCATGCTGCTTCTCCTTCGCCTTTGTCGATGTGCTCGTGCAGTTTGATGTCCCCGGCTTCAGCCGCTCCACCAAGCCCGTCAAATCCGTCTCCGCAGCCGCTGTGGTTCCGATTATGGCCGCCGGTGGGTGGTACATGGCGACGATGCGTCGGAGCGCACTGCTGGAGAACTACCTGCTGCTTCTTCGCGACTACGGCGTTGTCCCGGAACACGTCGCGCGCATCCCCCTCCCCCGCTCCCACCGCCGCTCGCGGTGGCACATCCAGTCGCCCGTCCTGCTGACGGTTGAGCGCGACTTTGAGCAAGAGATTGTGATCGCCGAGTCGATTGTCGAGCGGACCGAGCAGGCAGAACAAGACAACGTTAATGCAGCAGCGTCGCCTGCTGCAGGTGGTCGCGGTGCCGAGAGGCCAGGTATGACGAGCGAGACGAAGACGCAGTTCGAGCTGCTGGTGCCGTATGTCAGCCGCGTCTACATCTCCACCGACGTCGAGCTGGCAACGCGCTTCCTGCGGAGCTACAGGGAAACGACAAACGACGCGTTGGAACTCACCGCGGTGCAGCTCGGGTATGCTCTTCGTATCTTCACCGATTCCCTGACCTACTTCACCCGCTCCCCGCACGTCACCGTCTCCCTTGCCTCGTACCTCTTCCACTACTGTGACCGCGCAGAGTCTGTCATTGATATTCTGGACGAGATGAACCAGGACAGCGGCGGTCGCATGGATGGCGTGGACCTGATGACGCAGTACAAGGCGTATCGCCTGTGGTACACCGCAAAGGACTCACTGGGGTACCGCGATTCGGCCCACTTGTACGCTCTGCAGCGTGCCCGGCTCTTCCACCGCCAAGCCCTCGCTACCACGAAGCGCTTCTGGCAGACACTCTTGACGTACAAGCTCGGGGACCAGATTGAGCTTGTCCGCATCAGTGACATGCTAGCCGTCCAGCGTCGCGGGGCCCTCTCCGCATATAAGAAGGCGCTCAGCATCAGTCCTGACGACACGGTAACTCTGGGAGGCATCGCGGATTTTGTCGAGGAGGTGCTGGCAGCAAGGGAGGTCGCGCAAGAGGTTCGCTACGCAATCGATATGATTGAAGAGCGGAAGCAGCGGCGCCGCTCCCGTCGTCGCGGCGGCGGCGGCTCGGGCGGTGGCGGAAGGATGACGGGCAGCGTCTTCTCAGGCGGCGGTAGCAGCCTCGGCCGCGGTGCCTCTCTCGCCTCCAGTCGCAATGGAACGATGCTTCTCCGTTTCGACGACATCATGGCAGCGACCTCGCGGGGTGAAGTAACCCACACCCAGAGCAGTTGGGAGCGAACCTTCTTCCTGGTGTTGCTCTTCATTTGCATTTTCCTGCTTGTTGCGGGCAGCGTCGTTATGGTCGCCATGTCCGTTCAGCACTCTGGCATTCTCGTGCGTGTTGCGAATGCCATTCACGAATCCTACTCCGCGCAGGGCGACGGCTACAACGCCATGTACCTCGCCGGTACCGCCAGTGTGTACTTTTACGAAAATCAATGTAACGCCAATGCGGCCAAGTGTGCGGCGGATATGACATACCTGACCATGCTGCAGAACGTCAACACGGCCAATCTGAAGATGCGGGCGAAGACGAACACCATCATGTGGGGTACCTACGGCATCCCTTACGGCTCGCTTGCGTTCGAGTACGTCACCAAGGGGCTCATTGGTATCCGCTTCTACCCGCAAGACGCAGACAGCTTCTACTTCCCCGGCATCATGACCGCCAGTTCTGGTCCTGACGTGAGCGTCTACGCCTACCTGACCTCAGAGATGCAGAGTGTGGGCACGCCGCAGTCTCTGTGGTCCGCCGCGAGTCTGGTGACTGGCTACCTCGCCGAGCTGGTGAACCGCATGCAGCACGCTTCTCTGACGTACCAGCACTACCTTCAGTTCATCACAGATGGCGGCTTCGATACGTACCTTAGCGCTATTGCAAGTCTTTGCCGCGCCATGCAGGCTGATATGCATACCCAGCGCACGACCCTCCTCATCGCTGTCTCCGTTTCGTTCGGTGTGCTTATTCTCGCCTCTCTCATCGCCATGGCGTCCTTCTACATTAACTTGTGCTGGATTGCCAAAAACCGTGTGTTGCTGACCGGCGTCTTTTCCTTCATCCCGGTGCTGTTTCTGGAGCAGCTCTACGACGAAGCCGCCTCACGCCTCGGGCGGTTTGACACGATCGAGCCAGAGAGAAATTCTACCTCGCTGCAGCTTGGCAATGAGGAGGAGCCCGGCGCCAAGGTACCCGCCACCGTGCCAAGCGAAACGGCAGGGACGGATAATGGTGGCGATCCCACATCAACAGATGGCGCCCCCTCACAGAGCAACGCCACCTCGTCCCTGCACAATAACCAGATGTTTATCCGCAACTTCCTGTCTAGGGCCCCGGAGAAGAGCTGCTTGAAGAAGCGGCTCCCACGAAATGGCCGTATGATGCATAACGCCGACTCCAAGACCGACAGTGCTTCCCCACGCTCGGTGCGGTTTCTGCTGGACTCGGAGGACCTGGTCGACCAGCCAAAGCCCCGCCTCTTTGAGCCTGTTGCCATCGTGGACGGCAGCGGCGAGGACATTATTGCCGAGCTAGAGAAGAATCTGCTGGAGATGGACAAGGAGGCCCGCCGGGAGAACGAGATGGCTGGCCGCCGCCACGACACATCGACGTCCGACCGCATGGTCGCTGCTTCTTACCGCCTCGTGTGGTGTGACATCAAGGAACGGCTGATGGGCTGGAGCCAGAGTGTTGAGTTGTTTGACGTGCTCTACACCGGGATCCTCATCCCAACACTGCTGCTCATGTTTGTCGCCATGGTCGTTCTCGTTGCGGAGGGCATGAAGGAGAATAACCAGACCTTGCCAGAGGCTCAGGTTGGACTGTCGGAACTGACCCTGCTCTACAACTACGTCGCCAACTTCAACAAGATGGATATTGCGGTTTCATCGTTCATGAACTTCTTCTACCCTACCTATGCCCAGCAGGCGCTGGACTACATCTTTGTCAAGGCGTCGTACAATGACATCTCGGAAGGCGTTCAGCAGCAGTACGACCCCGGATTCACGCAGACGGTCGAGTACGTACAGGACTTGCGGGCGGCGACGGAGCGCCCCACGCTGTCCGATGCCATCTATTGCGCACTCGCCGCTCGCGCAGGCTATGCGATGGGGCAATTCGATCTCGCCGCCCACCCGTACCTGGCCATCTTTTTCTACTCGGAGGATGAAGCGAGTCTTGTGCACCTCTCGACCACGTACCCCAGCGTCTTTGCGCAGCCTTCTCAGTACGTGATCCAGCAGCTGGCTGATTTCCCCACCACCGGGCAAGCCATGTATGAAGCGGTGCTGCCCCTGCACCGCCGTGACAGGTTCTTCGAAGACACCAACAACCTCCGCACGGCCCTCAGCACCGCCAGTCAGATGATGACAGGCAAGGTCCGTGAAAACATCCGCGGATACCTCAACCAAGCATCAACGCTCTTGCTTGTTGCTACTGTCCTGAGTGGAATCAGCATCGGCGGCGGCATTGTCGCATGCGTTGTGGCGAAGCGGCGAAAGCTTGGCCTCGCATTCTACATCCCCCTGATCATCGCGATCATCTGCTCTGCTGTGACGGTGGTGTTCGCTCCGTTGTTGATCAAGAAGATCAGGAAGCAGGATGACGACATTATCACGATGCAGGCCTCTCTGGAACTCATCAGCTTCTATCGCACGAGCCTGTTTCAGCGCACGGCACGGATTGAGCAGTTCTTCTACATTGCAAAGGACCTCGGTGCGGCAACAATTCAGGAGATTTATAGCTACTCCCCGGGTAGCAACGCACAGTACCTCTCTGTTGTCAAGGCGTTCCCGAGTGTGGCCGTCCAGGCGGAGCGGCTGCGTAGCCTCGATGCGACTCTCTGGGAGATCCAGCAAGTGGGACTGTTCCTCAGCTATGCTGGCAAGGCGAAGGCTGCCGGCTCCACCGACCTGTACCCCCCCTCCCCTCCCTTCCTCAGCACGTATAATTACGCCTCAGAGCCGACGTATGAGTATGACCAGGAAACGTTTGGCACCGACCACCCAACCCTCATGTACAGCCGCCCGTCCGTGGACCTGACCAAGAGTGCTGATGAGCTGCAGGAAATGGCGCGCTTCGCATTGTTTGGTCTGCGAGGGTCGTACTACTACTTCACCACTTTCGCCGCAGTCGATGACATCTTCAACGCCATCGATGTCGCGTGTGGCGAGATTATGGTCACGAACGGTCATAGTGAGCGCACCCTCTTCGTGGTGCTGCTGGCATTTACAGGGGTAGGCATGGCATGTATGGTTGTCACGTCGGTGCTGCCTCTGCTACGTTTCGTCCTGGGCATTGCCGAAGGGAAGAACCGACGGTGGCTGGTGCGTGCGACGGTGCATACGTCCTACTGGAATATCCTCCGCAGCGTCCTCATCGCAGTTGGCGTCGCCTGTGTTCTGGCGTGTCTGCAGTTTGTGCTGATCCTCATCCCGCTGAGTCTTGATGAGCAGTCCACCAGCATCGCCATCAACAGTTCATCGCGCATCGGCGCTGTGTATGCGACGCTCGAGCTGGCAAGCTACGGCGAGCACGCGGCACTTGGCAACGGGCCAACATTGGCCGGTACTGCGTTCGCCGACCTGGGAGATAAGCTGGCCGTCCTCGAGAATGCTCGCAACTTCCTCTACTTCCGCGACACGGCGACCAAGGGCGGTTACACATCCATTGCAACACTCTCAAACGACCAGCGGAACATCATCTTCGCGGCAAGCACGTCCGGGCAGTCCGTGGACGCCCTCATGCAGCAGTGGATCAACAAGGTGCAGTCCTTAGTAAACTTCGCTCCTGCTGTAGCGCCGGGCCCTGGCGTGAACCCCGCCTCCCCGACCCCACAAGATCTGTATGTTGTCAGTCCTGCGGTGGTGCAGGATGTAAGCGCAACTGTCACGTGGATGGAGAACAATGTCGCCACACTAATGAACGGACTGGTCGCCAGCGACGACGCGTACCGCCTTGAAATCGTAAAGGCGCTCAAGATGCCCATTGTCCCCACCGTAATCTTCTTTGTATGCATCCTGATCGTTGTCGCCTACCTGTCGTTCCACGTCATGCCCTGGTTCCTGCGGCTCGTCTCGCGCGAGGAGCGGGAGACACGGGTGCTCCTGCGGGCCATCCCATCGGCTGCCTTCGAGGCCGCCCCATCCGTTGCGCTGTTTATGGAGAGTGGCATCATTGAGGACGAAAACGACCACGCGGCCCTCCTCTCCAGCTACCCGTTTTCGCAGAATATTCGCCGGTTCTTGGACGAGTGGCAGCTGCGCGACCCCAGCGACCCCCAGGCGCGTCCCGTCCAGGAGATCTGCCGCACCCACCTGGAACTGCAGTCGAGTGGTCGCTCTGGCGTCGTCCTTTGCGACGCCCACGGTACGATTGTGTTCACCAACTCCACGCTGCTGGAGTGGACACGGCACGACAACCTCGTCAACCGCAGCGTCGATGTGCTGATGCCGTCGAGTGTCGCCGCTGTTCACTCGCAGTTCATGCAGCGCTACATGCAAGCACCAAAGATTGGCGGTCCGCGCACGATCGACGCCATCGCCAGCACCGCGGATGGTGAGGCGATGCACGTCATTATCAAGAAGGCGGAGGCCCCCACACGCGACGGTACTATGTACTTCATCGCGGAGCTGTTCCGGTACCCCGGAGTGAGCCTCCATCCCAAGGGTAACAAGGGCACCGCATTTGGCGACTCTCACTAGAGGTGACGACGACAAAGACCAGTAATCCTACCTCCCCACGCACAGATTTTATCATTTATGTGAACCTTGAGTAACACACAAACAAACATGTTTTCTTATTTTTCTGCTCTTCTCTTACGTCTCGTCAGAACGTGATTGGGGGGCACTCTTCACCGGGGGCAGGCAGTGCAAATCCTTTGACGCGTATGCCTCTCTGTCCCTGTCGTCATTTTTTTCCTTCTGTTTACTATTGCTTTTCCCTTGTTGTCACCATCAGGTGTTCTGGCGATCATATAAAAAAAACATTGCTCTGTGGACTTTCCATTACTACATTACTTTTTTTCTCTCTTCTTTCCATTCCCCTCCACCTGCATCTTTGTTTTAGACTTTCTTTGGAACTATGCATCGACTGGCACCTTTTATACGTTGGATCGAGTGTATAACTGTGTCTAAAGACGACGAGTCGCAACGGATTTCCAGTTCCGTTGGCAACCCCCCTTTCTTTTCCTTTGTGTCTTTGCGAGCTCCTCTCCCCTCCTTCTCCTTCCTCTTTTGGATGCAAGACTTCTCGCCTTCCCCACCGTTTCCTCTAGTATCACAACTATGATTATTTCGATTAATCCCCGGCGCGGCTCGAAGTGCTGCTCAATGTACATGTCTCCCCCCCCCCCTCCTCTCCTCTCCTTCCTCCCTCCCTCCCCCCCCCCCCCGCATTCCTTCGCACTTCCACTTCCACTTCCATTTCACCGTTTCAATAACAACAAAATAAGTTTTATTGCATGAAGCTAAACTACATACGACACGGCTGGAGGTGTTTCATCCCTGGTGCTGCCCAATCTTGGAGTCGGTGACCATCACTGATCTGTATTGCAAACTATGTGCTGCACTCGTACTTATTCATATCTGCAGATATGCGTAGACAGATTAGTGTTGGTAGTCTCCCAATGACAATGGATGAATGTTGGTAGTAGTCGCAATAGTTCTTCGGCTGGAGCCTTTTCACAAATCACTACCATTACAAGAACTACTATGCTTCCCTGTCAACTGTCTTTCCTGTACTTCGACAATTCTTTTTTTTCATACAACTGCCCGCACGCACTAGAAGCGACTGTCGTTGAACAACACATTATCATATTTAAGGAAAGCATGCGTGCAGGAAAGCAAGGTGCACTTGTAGCATCTGTTCGCTGCGGTCTTCGCGGCCGCGCGTGGCATTCCTTCCATCTCGCCACGGCGACTACTCTGATTTCCTCGCGGTATACATCAGGCACAGTCGCTGGATATTCCTCCACATCACAGGATACCAGCGGTCATAGTAGGCAGCAGCAGCAACAGCCACCGTCGCACGCCGGTTCCTCGACACGAGCAGCAGCAGCTTCTGCTACTGCAACCACAACGCGTGGTGGGAGGCGGCCAGCCAACCCAATGGAGTTGCTGCATGGCGTTTTTCAGAGCCACCCGTCGGCCCTCCGGCTGCACCACGCGCTCATGATCAGTCTTGCCGCCGGTAACGCGGAGGAGGCGGCGGACCTTGCCGCTGCCCTCGCACAAGCTGTGCAGCGCGCATGCGCCAGCGATGAGACTGTCGGAGGAGAGGTGTCGCCGCGCGAGGAGAATCTGGCTGCCACCGTCGCCGCTGCGCCACCAGAAGCGAGCGCTGACGACCTGGCCGCTGCAGTCGAAGTCACCCAGCGAGCGATTCTCCAGGGGCACGGTGGTGAAGGCGTTGCTGCCCACGGTGGCGATAACACCAACGAACCGATGGCATCTGTAAAGGACGATGGTACAAGGGACTTTTGGCGCGATCCGGGGCACCTCTGCGTCACGTTGCTCGAGTCTGCGTTTGAGACGGAGCTGCCGGCCGACCTCGCCGAGCAGGAGGCGGCCGGCGCGCTGACGGATGCGGGAAACCGGGCTCTGCGGTACGAAGAGGAGCAGATGGCCGTCCTGGACGAATACCTTGCCCGCGAGGCGGACCGGTGGAAGTCGCAGAAGAACGCGGTTGCCAAGGTGGTGCTGGAGGTGGCGAGGCGGATTGAACTGGCCCCCATTGACCTGCACGCTGCGGAGGACAGCGGGGACGGCGGGGCGAGTGAGCAGGAGAGACTCAACGCCCTGCGTCACGCCAACGTGGTCATCCGGGGAGAGGTGCCGTCGCAGTCGGCACCGGAGGCTTCTGCGAACCCTGCGGCCAATGACACCATCGAGGAGCAGCTGGGTGCACTCAAGGAGAGGATGGTTAAGCACTACGGCAAGGAACTGACACCCAGGGAGGAGCAGATGGCCCGCTACGAGCTCACGCTGGCTAGCAGTACGATGCGGTACGTTGTCGGCCTCCACCGCGATGTCCGCCTAGCGCTGGACAACAGCGACACTGTGACGCAGGCGCGGGAGGAAATCTACAGGCAGAGGAGGGCTTCCGATCCCTCCGCTATTATGCCGGAGACAAACGCTGAGTTCTTCATCCAGGAGGTGCTGAAGGGACTGCACCCCCCTGCCCCGCTGCCTACCCCTGCCGCAGTGACGGACAACGTCGATGCCAGCACTACTATCGACGAGGTCGAAGCCCTCACGAAGCCAGTGGTCCCCTTCACGTTTATGCTGAAGTGCTGCCTGTGGTTTAATGTGACGGAGAACTAGCCTTTCTCCCAGTCGCTGTCGTCTCATGGACGCAACAGCCGTAGCGCCTTGGATGGCATGGACCAAGGATCGCACGCGTCGCTGAGGCACCGAAGAATGAAATGCTTGGTATCCTAAATGGTTAATGCCTTTAAAATGTCCAACAAGAAGGCACGCGGACGCTTATGAAAAGAACCCCCGGAACGCCTGTTATTCACATACTAAAATACTTACATCGTTGTGATTGCGCACCCACCACGCCCTGTCATTGAGAATCGCTCCTTTCGCGCGGAGAGTACTACTCTGATTGGTCACCTACATGTAATGCCCCCCCCCCTGCTTGTGGACCTTTCTTCCCCTCCTTCCTCACCCCTGGTATCTGCCTTTTCTCCATTCTATTTCATTTTTATTGCTACTGGTCCATACATCCTCATGTAGAATTTGAAGAACGTCGTTGAAACGAGTCAAGATAAAGAAGACTATTCTACCTTTAGTTAGAGCATCCCAAGGATGGAGCGCCCCAGCGTGCGCTTCACCATCCCCAAGAGGGGTTCCTCTGCAAGTCGGTCCGACTCCAGTTGCTCTGACACGCAGCACTCGAGACGGGCGTCCTCGACGTCGCCACAGTCGTCCCAGGTTCTCTCGTCGACATCCTCCTCACGCGGCGGCTCCACTCCAAGCGGGTCAAAGCGGTCGGGGACTCTACTCCCTCTAGATGTCGCCGCCTCCTCGGCCGCCGCAAAACGGAAGCGGCGCGGCGGTGACATGACTAGCATCACATCCACTCGAGGCACCGGTCGGAGCATATCTGGCTCGTCCGTACGATCACGTAGCGGTGCGGGAAGCGTCAGCGATATGTCCCTCGATGAGGCGCCGCAAAGTACAACGAAGGCTAAGCCTGTTCCCAGTCTTAATCCCAAACCCGCCACGGTGCGCGTCATTACATCATTCCGTGGAGTCGTCGTGCCCGAGTACAAGGGGCACATCCCTAGAACTGGGCATACCGCCGTGATGTACAAACGCGATTTGTACGTGTTCGGCGGCGTGAACGCCGCTGGTGTGTATCCGAATCATCTGCACCGGCATGAGAAGCGGAGCCTACAGTGGGAGGAGGTACGGGGTTTGGGTGTTGTCCCATCTGGACGCGCAAACCACAGCTCGGTGCTCGTCGGTGACAAGATGTACGTATTTGGTGGGCACAAGGGCCTTGACGTCTTTGATGATTTATTTTGCTTCAATATGGATAGCATCCGATGGGAACGTATTGGATATGATAAGACGCAGGGCCCCGGCCCCTGCTTCCTGCATTCCGCAATCTACGTCCCCGTCACGCAGAGTATGATTGTCCTCGGTGGGTTCCATCAGCGTGAGCACAACATGTATATGGGGCACTCGTTTGACATCAAGAACAAGGTCTGGAGCGGTATCCCAGGCCCACTGGAGACAAACCCGCAGCACATCCAAATTGTGACGACTGCGCTGTGTGACGAGCGAAACTCGGTCGTTGTGCTAGGCGTCGTTGATGAGGAGGACGCAATTTCTCGTAGCGAGAACGCGTCGGACATGCCGCCGCCTTCGGTTTACCTTCTCAACATCCACAGTCACGCTTGGACCAAGGTGGACACGACGCATTCGCCTGAAAGCCCCATCCCCTTCTGTCTTGAAATTGTGTGGGAGGAGTTTATGCGCGAGTTCAGGATGATGGGCGGCTTCCACGATGAGGCGCAGGACTGCTGGTACTTTCCGATCAACCTGAGCCAGGTTGATGCTTACTCGCCCATAAAGCGGCGTGGCATCGGGTGGCAGGAGCCTAGCGCTTCCTCTGGAGATGGGCGAGAGAGCGTCGTTAGCGGCGGTGGCCGGCAGTCTAAGCAATCCCAGTACGGCTTCTTTGTCCTCCGGTTCTCCGACTTCACCTGGTCAATTATCCCAATCGCCTTTCCAAAGAAGATTCTTGTCGAGCTGGCTGCGAAAAACCGAGAGCGTGCTAGCAATCACGCCATCGCCGAAGCGGCGGCGCATCTGAATGCAAACGGGAACCAACTAATGTCGTTTCAGAATGGCAGCTCGGTGGTGCCCAACTCGATGCTCGATGCTGACAGTATGGAAGAGCTGACGGAGCGCCTGCTGCAAATGTCCACGGCGAGCGGCAACATCGCGTCCTCGGGCGCTCTGGCGGCTAAGATGGCCCAGTCGCGTGGAGAGGGATCGGTGACGTCAGGACACTCGACCGCCTACAGTGGTATGGTGCGGCCAAGCCTGACAGCGTCGACGAAGGCGTCGATGGTGACCCCGGTGGACCGGTTTCGCAAGCTGCTCATGTACACTGTGCAGGGCGCACACCAGTTCCAGCGCAAGTACTCCTACGCGGCGTACCGGGAGAAGGCGAGCGGCGGCTCTGGCACACGCGGAAAGAAATCCAAGCCGATGAAGTACATGATGATGCACGGTGGCCTTTCGCCCGGCGAGGATTATGCGATGCTCATGTTCACTCCGGTGAGCTCGCGCGGGGACAACTTTCAGTCACGCAATGGGAAACACAGCTCGCACGAGGGGAAGTCGTCCAGCGGGCGGAAAAAGGTAAACGTATGGGAGGACGTCGATGAGGAGTCGGACAGCGAAGAAGGCGAGGGGCGGCAGTCTCACCGACAGAGCAAGTCGCGATCGAGCAAGCGGGCAATGAGCTCCGCCAGCTCCCGCGCCTCGTCCCAGGACGCCTACGTAATGTACAGCGGCGCCAGCTCCGCCGGCGGCGAAGATGCCTATTCGGTCGCTGGCGGTGAGGACGATCTGTTGATGCAGAACGCGTACGCCCAGGAAACGGCGGAGAAGGACGAGGAGGCAGAGGCACATGCGCGCGCGGACTGCCTTCTTCCGACACTCCCGTGCACACGTACCAGCAACAACACGAAGCGCTTTGCTGTAATGTACAGCACGGCGAACTCGGTGCGCGACTCAAAACTCTTGCCGTACCAAGACTGCCCGGTGGCCATCCTAGAGTCGGAGAAGGATGTCCTTAAGTGGTCGGAGCATCACTACCGCGGCACGCGGCGGTGGCTTGGTGTGAAGCTGAAGGAGACCGTCGCGGAGGACAGACAAATCCGCCGCGCGCGGAAGCGGCTGATGCGGCAGTACAACCCCTCCCTCGGTCGCTCGACGACGAGCAGCGCCTGGGATGGTCTGGGGAGCAGCGACGATGACGGAAGCGACGACTCTGGGTCCACCGCCATCAGCAACACGAGCGGCGGGTCCTCCTTCTGGGGCGGAAAAGGCAATGCAGATAGCCTCCGCGGGAACCTGCTGGACCAGGCCCTGGCATCCACGGAGGCGGGCGTTCTGACGGCTGGCATCGCCACCGCTGAGGAGCAGCGTCGCGCATTTGTGAAGGACTTTTTCGAGAAGCGGGGCCTCGACATCTTCAACCTGGACCAGTTCCTCGCCGCACAGGCGGCTGCGCGCTACAACACCGACAGCCGTACTCACAAGGGCACCGGTGTGGACCCGTTGGGTCTCTCGCAGAGTGGAGCGAGTACCGGGGCGCTCGGCGCGAGCGGTGCCGGTGACGGCATCGGGACGGAGCGTCTGCGAACAACAGCGAAGCGCCACGAGGAGAGGCAACGACTCCCTAACTCTGTCTTCGCGGCTGGCAACGCGTCTGGCAACGGGTCAAGTGTCGGCAATTTGAATGCCCTCAGCGACCTTGGCAGCGCGATGGCGTATGTCCTGATGCACAACGCGCTGGCTGCGCTGCAGTCCGACCTCAGCCTGGAGGCGTCGGTGAAGCGGGCACGCATCCGCTGGCGCTTCCTGCGAGCGCTTGTGCGCACCGGAGAGGCTGCCTTTATCATTTACCGCGCCTCGCAGGAAACGTCAAAGATGAAGGCGGTGAAGGTGACCAGCACGCCAGGCCTCCTCCTCGCCCCAGAACTGCATCTCATTGGACCGACGCGCGCGTATCGTGTGCCGTCCCGCCCGATTCCATACGCCCTCCCGCGGCCGGCCAAGCAAACGACGCGGTTCGCTGAGATGACGCCCAGTGGCATGGTTGTCTATCACAACATGCGGCATGTAAAGTAAGCTAGCTGTGGTACAGCAGGAATAAAGACAGAGATGATCTCCAATCGTTTACGAGGTAGAATCATATTTGTCTTCTTATCCCAAAGCATCCACCTACTTGTTCGAATCCATACGATACCATGTTATTATTATTATTGGAATGTGCAACAAAGCACACACACACCCCTCCCCCCCCCCCCTCATACCCTTGTCACTGTATATTGCTTTACTTTCCCGCTTCTTTTCGGCACATCTCTCCTGACTGGCAGATCAACGAAAACCATGTGTAAAAATCTTCGCGCTTTCTCGGGCAGCGAAATGAGAACTTCAAACAAAGAAGTATAATATCGTTCATGAAACCGAGTATCTGATACAAACGAAGCGATAATGAACACAATAGTGTTTCCTCCGCAGAGGCGCAAGCGGCAGTACCATTGTATCCCATACGTGGGTGTAACCTGCTCAGCCACGGAATGTTGGGTGGCACCTGCACTTCCTAATAATCCTTTCTCTTCCCCTATACATTTTTTTTTTGAAGCGTCTCCCCACCCGCGCACAGTCGATCACATAGATCACCAGCAACTCTAGTGGTAGTCGCTTCCGTGTGGCTGCCCTCACATCTCGTCGTAACCTCGTCGTGGGTCCGAACTAAACATTTTCAGTTTTTTTGTTGTGTGTGTTTGCGCGCTTCTCTCTCTCTCTCACACGGCAGCCATCGTCTGTGAGCACAGCGAAGGTTCTACGATTCTCAGTTGTTCCCTTGATACAGCTGAGATTTGTCGCTTAACTCGTCACAATTGTTTCTCTCTGTTTTCATTGTTTACTTTATACTTTAAATTTCGCTCTCAGCTTACGGTTGCATCTGTTGCAGCGTACCGCTCCACGTCACGCAGGTGTGTCTTCAGAAACAACCTCAATTCCCTCTCCAGACAGTCTGTCGAGTGTCAGTAGAAGAGACACACATATATATATATATATATAGACATCATTCCTTTCAAACAAATCATTGGGACACCTTTCTACAATAGAGTGTAATCCCGTTCCTCCGTGTGTCCTCCGTAGTCCTCAGTAGAACTCCCCTGATCCCTTCGCTACCAAAGTGCACAATGAACATCCCTCGGGACGGTGCCAAGCGCCACAATGGCGGCGGGCTGGGCAATCGGTCTGCTGCAACGCCCGCTTCCGCACCCGTACCGAGACTCCAGTCCACCCGCGCCGCTACGGGTGCCACTCCGGTCAATGGGATGCATCGTAACGAGCCATACATCACAGAGCACATCAAGATGTCAGGGGCAGGAGCGGCGCTTGAAGGCCACTCAGGGAAACGGGGCAGAGTTGCACAACAATCGCCTGTGACGGCACCTATCCAGCGCCACTCCCCTCCCTCCTCCTCCTCTCTCGGGAAGCGGCAGTCTGAGCCAACTGCAGCCCCGGAGACGCCCACTAGACGCGATGGCATCGCATCAGCGGCAGCAGCCGCATCGAAGGCGCAGAATCAGCCACAGCCCGCGGCACGGGTTCAGGAAGTGGGACGCTCGACTCCACCGCGTCGAACCCGCGTCCCTCCGGCCACCATGTCATCACCACCACCAAGTAAGAACACGCTTGATGGGGCGAAAGGGGCGGCAATCTGGTCACCTGAGCCGCGGGACCCATGCGCTAACGCGGCCCAGCGCCACCAAGCACCTCCCAACGGGACGGCGGCACCCCTGCAGCAAGGGCAGCCACAACGCCCCTTGTTCGCCAAGCCCCCGAGTGCGGGGACGGAAAAGCCACTACCCCTCGCGCCGGTCGGTGGAGGCGGCAAAGGGTCTGCAGCCCCACCCGTTGTCCTCGGCCCGACCAGTAACGGATGGACCACTGCCCTAAACGATGGTGGATTGCGGCGTGACCGCGTCAGCCCACAGCGGCGCCGGCATTCCAACCAAACGGAAAGTGACGAGAAGGGCAGCTTCCTCAGCGAGGGAAGCAGTAGCGCCATTGGCGGCGTTCTCGGGCCGTCCTACCTCGAGGCAAGTCGTGGGTGGGGGGCTGCAAACCATGCGCAGCGCAGAAGGTCCTCCCACAGCCGGGACAGCATCGCTCAGGCAACTTCGAGACGGGAGAGTACCGTCTCTGCGGCCCATCCAGTAATGTGGGTCACACCGAAGCACACGTTCATCGTGGCAGCCGCCACCACACCCACCACCCCATATTTGCTACTGGATGACGGGGGCACTGCTGCCCGCGCATCGTGGAAACAGGCTTCAGCCATCATGGACAGCCCAGCGAAAGATGGTGACAAGACTGCCCATGATACCGAGGAAGAACTCATGCTGGCCTTTCAGAGAAAGCTGCTCGCGGAGCGTGAGCTGGTCCGTGAGGAGATGCGTCGCCGACAGGAACGCCAGTCGCGCTACTGAATAGGGAAGTGAAGTGCCCTATCAACATACCTTGCTCCCCTTCTCTCTTCTCTTTGTGTCAACGGTGTATGTGAGTGTGTGTCTGTGCGCGCACTGGCGTGTGCAATCTTTTTACCTCTCTACGAACACATGTCGTGGCAAGGTAAACATCCTCCTATGATTAGCGACACATGTTCACCCACCATTTCGCACTACCAAAGCTCTTTGAACATGAATAAAGAGACAGAGTACAGGTGCGCGATCTATTGACATCATCTATTATCACAAGCTACGCCCTAACTAAGAGGCTGTCAATTGAACGAATCGACGCATCGGATCTATGCCTTTGTATTCCTGATGAGAATGTGTGTACATAAAGATGCGCAACGTCACCCTTGCTCCTTTCTCGAACTGCATAATACTAAGAACTATCTCCAGATATATTATACACAACAGGAGGAACCACACACAGATCCCCCCCCCCCCACTGTCTCCTATAGGTGTTACGCACAACGTTTGCACGTTCAAAGCTGGTCCAGCCATGTCCGAGGAGCCGGAGTTTGTTTCGCACGAGCCGCAGCAGGCTCTCGCGCCGGAGGAGGAGGATCAGGTTGGCACCACCCGTGCCTACCTGAAGGAGCACCACCTCAACGACCTCTTTGTGCACTTCCTGCAGCTGCTGCTGTACTACCGCCCGGAGAACCCCCGCGCCTTCCTCGTCGAGGAGATTCAGAAGATTCGCCAGCAGAAGGTTTCGTCCTCGCTCTTCACGGACAAGGACCTTGAGACGATGTTCGATCTCATTGATGTCACTCGGCAGCGCGCCATCACTATCACACAGCTGCGCAACACTTGCCGCAACCTGTCAACCACCGGTGCCGGCGGCCCCTCCGCCGATGAGAACAGCGCTGAGGAGGCCGTGCTGGAGGCTGCCATCGCGCAGGCGGCCGATGAAAAGGGGATGGTGTCTCTGGAGAACTTCAAGGCGGTGTTATCCATGCTAGTTGTTACGAAAAATGTGTGGTCTGCTTAGTGCTACGGAGACTTGCCATGTCGCGGGAGTTTGTCATACCCTCCACATGTGGTGTTCCACCCTTTGGAAGGGGTAAACGTGCTGATGTTCAATGGGTTCACCCACACACCCCTATGTAAGTAAACCATGTGGCTACCGACGCTACTGTGTGCGCACTTGCGTTTTCTGCAGAGTGAGAGTTATATCGATACCTCACCAACTAGAGCTACAAAAAAAAAGAAAACGAACGCTTGATAAATCGTGGCTTTCTTTGTGACGCCGACGGGCCTGTAGATGTATCTGTCAATGACGTGAGCATTTGAGCTGCGACCATCAAGTTGCTTTCACGCTCGGCTGTTCACAAAAATGTTCCTGAGTTCACACATCCCCCCCCCCCCCCCCGACTCCTACTGGTGCAAGGCCTTTCAGAAAGGTACCCACGATGTCAAACGAAGCCATTTTTTCTATACTTGCTACCATATGGTGAAGGAGATATGCAATGTGAAAAAGTCTCCGCAATCCCTTCCACCGCCCCACCTCAAATTATATATATACAAATATATATACATATATATGTATGTTTGCTCCTTTATTAGTCGAACGATAATAAAAAACACATCTACGCGCGAAATAGCAGATTAGCTGCTCTTTTTTATTATTTCGCAAGCAACTGGCTCTCTCTCGGAAGACATATCCGCACTCCACTGTCTTCTTTTGCGCTTTAACGACCGGACGCAGTAGTCTATTACCTATTCTGCGTCTGGAAAGGTGTTCACCACACTCCTGTGTGTCTCTGTGTGTGTGGTAGTCGCCGAATTCATTCTGATCTGCTTTGGGCACTGGAGCAGTTCATCGACACAATTTGACTTTTTAAAATTTGCTGTTTCCGTTTACTGGTCTCTAAATCCCTCTATACGTTGTCGGCCTAATAGTTTTTGTTGCATTTTCCTCGGCAAAGGTGACCGCTGACACTTGATCAGACCACGCGGTGTAATGCTCGAAAAACAGCTGTCGAGTATTTTGGCGGCCAACCTGCGCCGCTTTATCAGTGACTTGAATGAGGAGCAGCTCCAGATATCACTCTGGTCGGGGGACCTCGTGCTGCGGGACCTCCAGCTGCGGCCAGATGTCCTTGATCAAGTGGCTCTGTTAGTTTTCCAGAATCAATCCAATGTGGCGGACATCCTCAACAACGATGGAGGCTTCTTATTCAGCCTTGGTGACACGATGGAGGATGCCGCGGCTGCGCAGGCACTGCTGCTGCCGTTTACAGTGGTGAAAGGTGAAATTAAGGAGTTGATCATCCGCGTGCCGTGGTCCTCGCTCGACAGTGAACCGGTGGGTGTGGAGGTGAACGGTGTAGAGCTCGTTTTCGGCCCGCTCCGGAGCCGGACGGCTGATCCGCAGGAGGAGCAGGCCCGCTTGGAGGTTATGAAGCAGCGGCACCTCGGTCAGTTCGAGCATGAGCGCGATGTGGTTAGCAGCACCTCAGTGGCCGCCGGGAGCCACGACGGCGGCGTGCAGGCCGGGGCCGGCGTGACAGCAGCTGCTTCTTCAGCGGGAGCGAAGGGAGCTTCCTCTAGCTCCTCTCCGACATCAGCCCTGGGGTCTGCGATTGCGGGCATGTCCTTCGTAGAGCAGCTCGTTCAGACCATTACGCGAAACGTGCACGTGGTCATCCGTGACGTGTCCATTATGCACGTCTTTGACTATGATGGGCTTCATCCTTCCCTGGCAGGGGCGGTGTCGCTGTGGGTGGAAGAGATTTTTGTTACGACGACCGATGAAGCATTTGAGGACCGGTTCGTTATTGACCTTAGCATGCCCATATGTAAGGCAGTCAACCTTGTTGGCATCCGCCTCGGTGTCCACGGCCAGCGACGGCCCAGCGATGCGGCGTTTGACTGCGTCTTTGACGCCCAGGCGCCCCCTCCGAAAGCCAGTCTTTCTGAGGAAGATAGTCCCACTACCAGGGGTCGAGAGAGCGGCGACGCTGTGAGGGAGACGAGCATCTCGCGGCGTGAACGTTTCTTTCACCGGTGGGGTAAATCTGAGACAGCCATCGAGTTAGACAACCTGGAGGTGAATGTGAAGATCGTACAGGCCCCATCGCGCGTTGCTGGCCCCGCTGTCGCAGCACACACGGCCCTGGCCGTCACTCTTGGCAGTGCACTTAAGATCAAATTGTCATTTGGGTCGGCGTTGGTGTTGGAGGGACTTGGTCGCTCACTTCGCGACGGTCTCGTGGGTGCCCCCTTCCGGGCGTGGCTCCACCTCCTCAACGAACCTAGCGTCGTCGCCTTTGTTGGCCAAGTGCGGACGTCGGTGGCGCGGCGTCGGTGGCAGTTTGCGCTAAGTTGCGTTAAAGACGTCGTTGCCCGCAGTCGACAAACACGCGCTACCACGACAGGATCGAGCCAGATCCGGGCGATGACAAACTTTGGTAAGATCAGGCGTGAATATTGCGGTCTTTGGCAAAGGCACCAGCAAGTGCCGTGGCTCCCGCGCCTTGATGCGGCGGAGAAGCACCAACTGTCGTGCCTTGAGCAGGCAATGACACTTGAGCAAATCGTCTTTTTGCGCTGCCTCGCCTATGCGGAGCTGAGTGTTGAGTTGGAGTCCACTCGGCGACAGCAGGCTCTGATTGATTCTGTGCGGGCAAAGAAGGGGGGCAGCGTCCACAGACAGGGTGGGAATACTACCCAAGGCAGTGACAACAGCGGGGGCGGACTTTTCGGGTGGCTGCGCCGTGGCAAGCCCACCGCCGCAGATGAAGACAAGGTTGCACCGATGAATGAGCAAAGCGTCAACGCGGCTAGCTGCAGCGACACGCGCAGCGCAAAACAGCAGTTTTGCGACCGTATGAAGGCTGAGTGGGCCATTGGGATGCGGTTTCTCGCCCGGAAGGCAGAGCTCCGTGCGCCTACCGCGACGCTGGTAAACTCTCCTTCCGCAGGCGCCGAGATGGGAAGTCTGTCTGGACGGTCCGCTACATCCTCACCAGCGCGTGGTAGTGTCGCGACGGATGTAATCTCGGTTGACCGCATTTCTGGGCTTCCACCCGAGGGGACTTCCCCCTCAGCATTGGCTGAGCAGACAGCTCAAGGGGCCGCACCAGCTATGATCGTCAGGGTACGCTGTCGCCGTCTCCAAATTGTCCTAATGCCGCAATACTGGCAACCAGAGAGCACCATTCATCCGTTCATGTCCCATCTAGAGCAACAGCTGACATTGGAGTGTCGCGATGCGGAGGTGTTCTTTGACAATGTTCAGCCCCCGCGCGAAGATAGGGCAGGGTTCTCATGCTTCGTATCTGCGGTGCGATCGTGGTTCAGTGGAACCTTTAACACGCCACTCTTAGAGTCGAAAAAGACTCACGGCAGTGTTGGCGGCGGATCTTCTGGCTCGCGACACACACAAGACGATTTTATCACGCTGAAGCAAAATGCTGCAGGGACGCGGCGCACGCTCGTTCTATCCCCGTTTCTAGTCGTCCTGCGACCGACGCACGAGCTGCTCTGGTGGACAACCGAAGTGGTGGACTTTGCTGACCTTTTAGTGCGCCGCCTCGGGTCCTCGACACCATTCTTTTTCACGCAAAATACAATGCTCTCGCGCACATATCCACAACCTTCGGCACCGCCAGGATCTATGCCTAGTGGTGGCCGCTGTGGTGCAGTGAGTGGCGTGGGCGAGGCGGGGCTGTCCTCCACCATCGACGTCACAATGCGCGGCATTGATGTTGTGGTACCACTTTTTAGCCACGATATCACGCCTAGTGGTGGCGCACCATCCGGCAACTGTAACGTTGTGCCATCACGCTCCCTCAAGTCCGCATCGTTGCTGTCACTGGGTGTCGGATCGGCAGCGTCCACTCAGATGCCGGAGCCATCTACTGGGGAAGCCCTCTTCGTCCACGACTACGACGAGGACGGTGAAGGTGATGAGGGTAGTGGCGGTGGTGACGCCGACACGTCGGCAGCGTCTTCCGTACCGAATATGAGCTACAACGAGTTTGCGGAAAGCGATGAGGGCGAACCCGGCGAGGCATCTTGGAGGGGACACGGCGCCCAAAGCGCATCACGGGCAAGCCACTCAACGACATTCGCTTTACTTCATGAGGACGGCGATAGCGGCCTACCACGACAGCCGTCGACACGAGTAACTGCCACGGGTGCCTTGGCCAAGGCGCGTCCACCACGTGGACACGGTTCCAGCACTGCCGCTCGACCGCCAGCTAGTCGCCGCGCGAACGCCGCTGTTGCGAAGGAGAAGACACTACTGGACGGACAGCCTTGTCTGGTGCTCTCCGTCCCTGCCGTTGCAGTGAGAACCATCTGTGGCGCGGAGCGAGGCGGGTCAAACATGGAGGTTGGTGGGCAGGAGTACTACATCACCGTCGGCGATGAAAAGCGTGCGATGCGGCTTTGGTGTCAGGCAGAGGCGGGTGGCATCCCCGGTGGCGCTCGGAAACTAGAGATTGTTTCTCTCTCCGTCATTGATATCCTCGTCAGCCCCACCGCGGTGTCGGTTGGCGTCTATTATGGCGCCGAGATTACGATCGATCCCATTGCCTTTGCTCTCGTGAATGATCATCTCTTTAAGCCGGTAAGCCTGTACAGCATCCACAACCAGCCTCGCACCAATAGTCTGCTGGAGGTCATGGAGCGCACATCGAGCCCGTCGAGCAGCAAGGGGCCGTTTCTCACGAAAACAGCGGCCGCTGCGTGCTTACCTCAAAACGCGTGGCGCTTCTCCTCGGCCACGGAGCTTCTGATCACAGATGAGACGATGATGACCCTGCCGGAGGGGCAAGGAAGGGAGTATGCGACACTTCTCCACCGGTGGTGGCTGAGTAAGCGCTCCGAGCAGAGTGCATTGCCTGATAAAGTCGATGGGGCTACTGAGATGGTATCACCTGTCGATGTGCCTACAACGGAGCAGACTCCAGTTCCCAACAGCATGCAACCATCACCATCGCTCCAACAAACCTCATCATGCACGTCACGGAAAAGAGTCATCTCGTTTTGTGTGGAGTTTTTCAGGGTGGTGGTGCGGAACGGGCGACAGGAAGAAGTGGTGGAAGTGGAGATGATGCCGCCTGAAACGTGCGCGGAGTGCATGAAACCCCACCGGAAGGCATTCAACGCCTTCTCTGACGCCACTCATAGCATTGAATTGCTCGTTAATCTGGAGGACGGCGCCCAGGTGCCCACGTTGGCCCTACTGGCGATACCCAGTGTAGCCATCTCGACCGCTGTTGGAAAGCCGCTGAGCAATATCGAGAACTTGTGCGTATCACTTGACCCCGAATCAGGCTGCCTCGTGGGCGTAAAGGAGGCCTCTCTGTTCTTTGGTGTCGGCATGGCCGAGAGCGTTGAAACCGTGGTGGGCATGGTAAAGACACTGCAGCTGGCGCCACTGCCGCAGCACCTCGCCGACGCCAGCCAACACTGCCCGCCTGCCACTAGCGAAGGTACAACGCCCGACTCGGCGACGCCCGACCCTCCCTCTGTCCCGCTGCGTGTCGAGGTAGGTTCCATGACAGCGCAGTTCCCGTTGAGCATCAGTGCGAGCGGGCAGTCCTCCTATCGCGCACTATCGCTGCAAACGAATGATTTTGTTGCCAACGTGAGCAGTGACGAGACGGGGACGCTTGCTGTCACTGTGGGTGGCTATGTGAAGGAAATCATTCGAATTGAGGAAGATGATCTCCTCGAAAAGGAGAGTACGCATTTCACGGTTGTGGGTCGCAGTACTGGAATGACGGGGCACAGAGAGTACCTCGCCTTTCAGGTCCACGCATCCTTTCCTCCCGCAGGAGCAGCTGGTGATGAGAGCAGCGGGGGCTTCTGCTCTATCCGCGCTCAGGGTGGCCACATGTGTGTCTATGTCCCTTTCTTTACGAGCTGCGCCGCGGCCCTCGAAGATCCGCTGTACGCCAACCTGCTAGCACTCGGGAGCTCCGGCATCTTCCGCCATGGACTGTCTTTCCAGCCACGCTGCCCGTGTGACATTGGTGCGCCCGATACCTGCAAGGATCACCTACGACCAGCTGATCAATTCCATGGAAAGGGTACTACTATGCGTCACGAGGATGGGTCCCGACAAGCAGACGCAGTGGCTGGACTACCGCTCTCACTTACTCTGGAGATTGTGAACGTCGAGGTGCTTCTCGCTACGGATGCAAATCTGCCCGTTGATATTCCCGATGACGAAACGTTCGTGTACATGATGGTTGGGCAACTCGACATGGTCACGAAGACGCTGTCAACAGACGGGCGGCCGTGTGACCCGCGCTCCTTGCGGATCAACGTCGCACGTGTATCGTACGCCCCCGTAGCCGATCAACCGCCGGTGGTCCTGCCGTTTGAAATCAACGTCGCTGTAGACTTCAATGTCTTGCTGTCTCCAACAGACGACATGTCCGGCTATCAGTACCTACCGGGGACAACTTCAAATGACCTGACCGTTATCGTCACGGTCGAGCGACCACAGCCTGCCGAATCCACACCCCACGCCATAAAGGGAGGAGATTGGGGCCGCGGAACCAGACGGCGCGTCTCTCTGCCACCCCCCACAATCGACTTGGTACTCTCACCCGTGCGTATGGCTGCTATCATGCGCTTTCTTGCGCTCAACGCAGGCGCGCCTATCGACACGGCGCACGCAGCGGCAGTTGCTCAACAAAGCTTTGAGAGCACGCCGCGGCGACCAACGCCACCTGAGCGCGACCGCGTGGGGCCTATCGGGTTTCATCTGCCTATGGCTCAGCAAGCCGAGCGCGCAGCGCGCAGGGTGTCCTGCCCGCCACTCTTTCAACAACCGCGTCAAGAGCAGCAGCGATCACCACAGGCGACAACGCCACCGGTGCTCTCAGTCATGCTCACGATTCCCTCCATTCGTGTCCGCCTTCTCACCGAGGATCGCCGCATTTTCTCGTTCCGCCTGTGCGACGGGCTTCAGTACTTTCGCGGGGGCGGAGGTCAATGGGCAGGATGCCCTGTCCATAACATCCAGCTCTCCACACTAGCCCTTGACGAAGAGGTGGAGGGGGATGTGCATCACGCAGAGGCGCACAGTCGGGATCGCAAGCAGGTGATTTCGCTGGCCAAGGTGGACCGCGTTGCCCTCACCGCCATCGTGTCCGTGGATGTTGCCCCGGTGCGCGGTGCGCCTAACTTTGTTCGCATTGACGCAGCCATCGACTCCATTACTGTGACATCGCACATTCTCGCGTGGAGCAGCCTGGCCACCATGTTTCAGGTTCAGGCGGCGGGCATTTCCTCCCAGATGCGTATGTCTGGGCACCGTGAGTGGGCTGCCGAGACGGGTAGCACACAATCGTCCCGCTCGCCGAATGGCAGCATGTCGGCCGTCGAAGCAAGCGTGACACCCAACAGAACGACACACAATCACAATGTCACGCAGCTCTCGCCGTTACCATCGCTGGACTTGTGTCCTTGGGACAAGGGCCCCGTGTCTGCCACTCAAGCCCGCCCCGTTGCCGTCCTTGTCGAAGCGTCAGTCATCGTGACCAACACGCAGGTGGTGTTCGTGACCGACAAGGAATCACACCGGAGTGCGTGTGGAGTGTGGTCGGAAGTGGCGGCGTTTACCCTCCCTCGGGTAGAGGTGTTGTCAGATACGACGAGCGAGTCGGTCTCAAAGATGGACGTGATGGTGAAGGAGTTGCCGTCGTTCACTGTTCGCCGGCGCTCCGTGGGCAGTACTGGTGTGGAAGACGTGCCCACAGAAGGAGACTGGGAACTCATTTCGTGTGCCCGCAGTGGCGGTGGCACGGCTGCGGAAAGGCTATGTGGGGATAGCTCCGTCGCTGACGCGTACATTCACATGACCTACACGACTGGAAGTACTTCTCCCAAGCGTGAGGTGAAGCCAAAGGTAGGACAGCTGATGGATTACCTGCCAACAGTTCACTCCCCTGACGACCTTTCCGTTTCGTTCTCGAACCTACGGCTCGAGGCACACGTTGTGCCATGTGTCAGCCTGGCGAACTACCTGTCCGAGGACGTAACACCTGCACTGGAAGCGGCCGACGCCCTGAATCGACGCATCATGCTACACACGCACATTGCCACGCAATCGCCCTGTGCTGGTCAGCAGCAAACACCCCAGACCACAACATTACTGTTTCGCGGCGTGGCGGAAAACATGCGCGTCGCGCTTGTGGTCCCCCACGTTTACGAGGCTGGCAGCTGCCGGTGTGAGGTGGTTGTAGCGCATGTGAGTCTTTCAACAACCATCACGCAAGCCGATGTGGAGGGACTTGACGCCGTGGTTGCTAACGTCCCGATTAAACGATCCTTTGTGTGGTGTGTGGAAGCGGGCGTGCAGCTGTCAGGGTTGGCTTTGCATGGAACGGACGCCATGGCATCTAGGAGTGATGATAATAATCTGATTTCGGAGGCACTCATCCTGAAGTTGCCGGACGTGACGCTCGACATCACCATCCCCCTTCCTGCAACTACCTTCATGGAGGTCCCAGGTGAGGTGACTGCCGCTGCTGCTACGGCCGTGGGGGCAAAACGACGTTGCTCCTCAACAGAGCCAACAGATGCCGCTGAAGGTGGTATTGCTGGGCCGCTACAGCACCGTGAAAGCTCCACATCATCAACCAACCGAGTGGTGCAGAGCGAGTACGTGTACCCTCCGCGAGGCGTCTACGCCAATGGACGCGCTACCTACGTCCAGAAGCTGGTCTGTCGCATTGGCGGTACTCGCACAGTAACGACGGTCACACCTGCTGCGGCATTGTACGCTCTGCGTCTTGGAGACGCGGTGAATGCACTTCTGGCAAAGCACCCATTGACAGCAGCACCAGCGGCCTCAACATCACCTGTTAAAGACCACTCTCAGACGGCGGGTGCGACCTCATCAACAGCACCCCAATCTACGTCAGTCAGGAGTCGACTAGACGTGCAACTGGAAATTCTCCCAGGCTGGGGGCTTGCTGTTTCCAAGGGCAATGGAGTGGGACCAAAGCTGTGCGAACTGCAGCTACTAGATCCCGTTGCAGTCTCGTGGTCCGAGAACCGTATGGAGCTTGTCATGCACGGCTTGTTCGAGGTTCTCACAGAGACAGGCGAGGTGCTCGTTTCCCGACACGTAGATGCCGAAGAGAGAGACGCATCTGGTTCAGGCTATCCGCTACATCCTACTCTGAAGGCCAACGTTATCATGCCATTACCCAATGGTAAGGAGGGTGTACAGGTCGCCGTGATCACAACCGGTATTGTTCTCCACCTCATCCCTGCCGCAGTGGACGTGGCGCTGGACATGCTGCAGATCAGTTCTATGCTTCAAGCCTCCTACGACAGTGGTGGTTCTTCAAGCTCGCACGAGTCCCCTATCCGCTCGTCTCTTCACACAAAGCCACCCTCCCCTTCACTGCAGCAGACACCGGAACTTCCGCAACAGCCAATACATCCACCGGTGACCGACTGTCCCACCAGTAAGGCCCGTATCAGCTTCACGATTCGCAGCGCTGGTGTGGCGGTGGGTCCTGGAGCTTACGCCGCGGTTCGAGACATTGACATGGATCTGTCAGACATGCTCTTCCGTGGCGACCTCCCTGGCACGGATACACCACCATTTACGCTGGTGATTGGTGAAGTTCTGATGTGGAAGGAAGTGGGTGGGAAGCAGCAGCAAGTGTTTCTCCGGTCGGGTCCCATCCGCACTGTACTCACGCGAGGATCTACTCTGCAGGTCCAGGTACAGCGGTGCCTGGTGACGAACCACGATGGCTGTTTCCTCGGCGACGTAGCGGAGAACCTAATCGTATTCGCGGCGCACGCTGGGAAGCTCGCTAGCCCAGCATCGAAGAGCGAAGAAGAAGGGCAGGGACCCATGAGTGTGTCGGTGGCAATGTCCAATTTCTGCCTGCGTCTTTGCCTGCCGTGCAGGGGGGCCTCGTCATCAGCCGGGCACATGGACTTTACATTCCCCTCGGTGATGGTCAAACAGGCCACATCCAATGCAGTTCAGGACTTTTCGGTGGAGACGGAGGGAGGCAGCGTGGTGGGCAAATTCCTACCAAACACTTCGTCACCCAGCACAATTGGGGGCGCTGTAGCGGAGTTGACACTCGTAAAGAGCCTGAGTGCCTCCATTGTCGCATCAACGAAGACCGGTGCCCAAACTCGCCAGACAGTAGCCGTTCGCCTGGGCTCACTGGAGTGCACCCTCCCACTCGGGGACTGGCTGCGTGATTGCGCGGAGGCGACATCCCAGTTGGTGCTGCAGTTCCTACCAGTAAAGCGCTTCAACAAGGCCATTACGCGGAGCTCAGCAGGTCGGTCGATCAACCCCACTGAAAGTGGCGAGAAGCTAGTGTTAGAAGTCAGTCACGACGGCGCAACTGGCTCTGTCATCTCGAGCCTGCGCAACCGCGGCAGTACCCATCCCGGTGGACCAGACGCCGCTGACGACGCAGCCTCCTCGGACGGGACAGCACCACCAGCAGCATCGCCTGGTCACCTCCGCTTCACGTTCTATGTGCCGTTTGCAACCCTGAACGTCTGTAGGGACCCCTATGTTGCTCCGTCCCTGCAGTCGTCCTGTGCCGGACCAACGGCCGTTGTGTGTGGCGTGCAGCTTCACCAAATGTCGGCAACTTGGCAGCAAGACGATGCTGGTGCAACGACCGTGTTTCAGATTGCCCAGGTCACCAGCAGTGTCGATCACGAGCTGCAGACCGAGTTTATCAGCGCCACCGCTCCGGCAAACGGGATGGATGCCGCCTCGCGCGTTGCTGTGTACATGTGGTGCGAGGATAAGTACCCCCACATTTTTGCCGGTGGCGGCGCCGCTTACCGACCCACAGCGTCGCAGTCTCGTTCTGTGATTGGCCGCATGCATGCCCTGCACTTCACATTGTCGCCATCCCTCCTGTTACTGCTTAACAATCAGCTCTTCGCCAAGCTGGCCGCTGGGTCTGCTAGGGCGCGTCTAACAGTGGCCGGGGTGAGTTTGGCTGACTGGGAAGGGCAGGAACGCGACATTGCGGCTGCTATTGTACACTCTGACAGTACGTCCCGCGCGTTTCTGCGCCGGCAGCCGCTGCCTTCAGCTGCAACCGCAGGTGGGGAGACGGAGGCCGATAGGTTGCGTGCCACTACCATGGAGGAGTACTGCGATAGTGACGACAGTGGCGAGGGTGACGGCAACATGGCTGCAGGTGAGTCACGTCGCACCGACGTCCTTGTCGTGACAACGGATCTGGTGCTCCAAGGCGACCTCGCGCTCGGCGGCCGGCGGGGACCTCGCCTGCATTTTCGCAAAGGTGTCGCCCGTGATATTGACGATGACGATGGCCAGCAGACGGTGAGCTCGAACGTGCTCACGGTGAAAAGTGTGAACCACGCACGTATGCTTCTGTCTATGGTGGAGCTCGCACCGGAGGGTCTGGTGCAGGCACCCATCATCATCGACGACGGCTTGACTGTCCGTGTGGAGGGGACACCGGTTGTTCTTAGCACAGACGCTTTTGACCACGTTGCAGACTACGCTGTGGTCGGCGACCGGTCATTGTTTATGGTCCCAGGACACCTAGTCATCCACGCTGGTCCTGAATCATCACCAGCTGCTGGTAACGTGACGCCTACCTCAGCAACTGGCACGCAGAGCTCTCCGCTTCCGGTACAAGTGACTCAGACCGTCCAAGTCGATCTTCATGCGGACGTACGTGTGCAGCTGTGGTCCAGGCACCAGACGCTATCAGTCCTAGCTGGGGCTTCGGCGCAGTACCGGGCAGAGAAGTCTAGTAGCCTCGATGGTGGTGACGTCAGCGGGCTTGTGATTGGGGGGACCGTGCAGGATGAGCATGGGGAGATTGCCATCCGCAATCTGCGCTTTTTATGTGACAGCGGACCGATCATGGCGACACCCGCCACCCTGGTCGCCGCTGTGCACCATCACCACAAAGCGCCGGAGGAAGCCCCAGCTATCGCAACGGGGGTCACAGACGTGAAGGCCGTCATTCCTCCCCTCAAGTTGACGGTCTCAACCGGTCACCTCAAGCTCCTCTATGACACAATGTGTGAGTTGCGAATGGGTTCTTCGCACATCGACTCAGTAGTCAACCCGGAGAGCGCCTTCGGTACCCTCGGTGCCCGCTTGCCGCCGCCGCTTGCACCATCGGACACCACGACTGTACCCGGCCATTCCGCGGAGGTGGCTTCTCATCTGACAGTGACTACTCCCCTATCGCCACAGTCCGTGTCGTCCCCATCCCGTAAGGTCGGCTCGGCGAGGCAATCTACCTCCGCATCGCTGTTGAGCTCCCGTACCCTTCCCAAGCGCGCGAGGCAACGGAACTCTGGCGCCGTCGCCTCTACCGCTCCGCTCAGCAGCAGGGGTGTGCCCTCCCTGGTCGACATCGGGCTCACAGCCCCCGTCATTGAGGTCGTTATCACCAACGACTTTTTCAAGCCAGAGGTGACGGTGAGCCTAAGTAACTCCTCAGTGGTGGTGAAGGGGCAGCGGGACGGCTCGGCACTGTCGTGCACTGCCACAACGACGGTGTCTGTTGGGGACTTTCCGCAAATGGAGCCAGGGCGCACGCTGCTCGTCGTGTCGCCCGAGCTCACCGCAGAGTGGGTATCGTTTTCCAAGAGCGGCGGAGGACATGCGGTGAACGTCGTCCTAGCCTGTCCTGACGTCGTCGTCACGATACCAGTGCTTTCCGCGCTACGCCTTCTTCAGTACGACTTTTCACGCCAGCGCACTGGCGCGTTGACGTTTCGTAATGGACTCGGGATGCCCATCGTCCTTGGCAGCAGTAGCAGCAGCGCTGCACCAGGAGGGCACGGGAACACCACGGCTGGTCCTGCAACGGCGGCTGGTGGGCCGGCACTGTGTCGCATTCCAGCAGGTGGGGTCGTCAAGCCAGACATTTTTCATTACAATCAGACGCGGTTCCGCGTTATCCCTGGCGACGAGGAGGCGTTGGAAGATGTACAGAGCTCCCCTGCTGCCCTTCGTGCCCTCCTTCTGAAGGGGACTGAGGTGGATATTGCCTCCCTTCAAAGGGGTGCTACGTACCGCTTTCCCGTTCTAGAAAGTGGCGTCACGCCGGGTGGCATCATGGACGTTGTCATGCGCCTCGACGAGCAGGAGCGAGTGGTTTCTCTTACGACTGCAGTTACTCTCGCGAACGAACTTAGCACTAGCAGTATTGGGCTGCCTGTTGACTTGCTCAACCAGCTTGTTGTCCCCCCAGGGCAAGTCCGCCACGTCACTTTCACCTCGCTCCGGCAGCCCTTTCGGGTCTTTGTGGACGACTACAGTTTCGACGCGTCGGGCCAACCACTTCTGACGTTACAATCACTTATTAGTACCTTTGTTCTCATGGACGGCACGACGGGCGTTGATCCGCAGCAGCGCCAGAACGTGCAGAGGAACCGCCACCGAGCCTTGTGGGATCACGCTGTCAAGTTGGATGCTGGTACACTGGTGGTGCCCTTGCTTCTGGTTCGCAACACAGTGCCTCCTCCCACTCCCCCCTCATCACCATCCATGCCTGTTGCTAGCAGTACTCGCGAGGGGGATATCGCTGCGGGGGCTGGTGATGGCGACCAACAACATCAGCCTACTGTGCTTCACCGCGTGGTCAACCTGGTGATGCGAAAGCAGGTGGCCCGTGAGAACCGCCCCCGCACAGCGCGTCTTCTTCCAAAGTACGAGGTGGAGCTGTGTATCCAGCCGGTGATCTCGTTGATCAACCTCGCCGGCGTGGCGCTCACTGTGGAACTGATTGTCACTGGGGAAGCTGACAAGACAGGTGGCCTCACCACCCGGCATGAAACCATGGAGCCTGGGGGGCACCTAGACTGGTTCCCCTCCACGATTGCAGAAACCAAGTTTGCGCCGCATGTGTTGCTTGGGGCCACCATGGGCGATGTATATCTGCGTTCCCTCGATGGTGTTGAAATCGCCGCAGCCGCCACCTCCACAACGAAGGTGGTTGTTCTCATCCCACAGCATGGTAAGGGTGGTAAGGGTGCGCAGGGCGGATTAGGCCTCATCTTCGAGTGGGTCGCGGAGTCGATCGTGGCCGTGAAGGCGCAAGCCCTCTTGAAAAACGATTTACCATACCCCCTGTATGTGATGGACGTTGCGTTCAAGCCAGCACTCGTCGGCTGCGACCCCAGCGGGCTGCTCCGTCCTGGTGAAAGCCACCCATTGCTGTTACCATGTCCGTCGCCGACACGCCCACCGAAAACAACGGACCCACTCTCACTCAGCGTGGCGGTCGTCTCAGGTCGTCAAGCGAACATTGATGCCCCTTCTCCGACAGATGGACTCGGTCCCTCTCAGTCGTTTGCGTGCTCTGCACCGTCGCTGTTCGCCCTCCTCAGTAGCCGAGAACCTGACTGCGAGCATTACTTTACAGCAACCCTCGCCAACGTCATTGGTGCTGATCACGGCGGCAGAGGCTCAGGTGGTGCAATTGAGGCGCTTTCGCGCCACCAGCGCGTGATTACCTTCCGCGCCGCCTTTGTAATTCACAATGCTCACCCAACGTGTTCGCTTGTGGTGTTCGCGCCAGGCTTGAGACAGGTAGAAACGGTTATTATCCCTCCTTTGCAGTCGAAGGAAATTGTCGACTTTGGTAAGCAGGGTGTCGAGGGTGACCCAGAGTTGTCGTTCTGCTACGCGTCACGGCTCTCTGGGTGGCAGTACTCCTGGTCACCCCCCATTCGGCTCACGACAATCGCGACAGCAGCCGTGCCGATCAGCTTCAAGCACAGATTGAGTAGTGTCAAAAGCAACGTGGAAGCGAAACCGTCGCAGTCACAAGGTGAGGCAGCCCCAGAGTTTAATCAGGCTGTGCCCGGTATGGTGAGTGAGAGGGACGAGATTCACTTACACTCCTCCACCCTTGTTCCTAGCCGTGCGGGTGAAGTTCATCAAACAGAGTGGTTTTCATCGTTGTCACTCACTCCCTCCTCGCGCGATGGGCAGTCCGTCATCACGGTCTCTTTGGATGAGTCTGCTCCTCTTGTCGTGGAGAACCGGACGGCCTATCAAATTCAGTTCGAGCACAAGTTGCTTTCCGGGGTGGGTGGGTCTGTTACCGCGTCCAGGTCGAACACGCAGACAACCTCCATCTCGTCGCAACCCCAGGTGTCGTGGGGATACCTGGTTGACCCGTACAGAGACACTGTTGCCTGCTGGGACGTGGCAGCCCACGAGTCTCCTGCGGTGAAGGTGACCGTGCTGCTCACGACGAAGGATGCCAGGACCAACCACATTCGGTACCTGAAACCGGTGCAGGGCATTATTGACCTACAAAAGGCAGAGGCCTCCAAGGAGACAGTGCGGATTGGCGATGCTGTCTTTGCATTCGTGACATTTGACTACGAGCGACGCTGCTTCTTTCTCACTCTCACCGAGGACCGCGCCCTGGAGAGCAAGCTCATCTTCCAGCCTCGCTTTATCTCACACGTGGAGCTGTTTATTCGTGACCTGCGTGTCTACATCGCGTCAGTTGGCGTTCCCAGCTCCGCGACGAGCCTGCGGCAGACGCGATTCGCTGCGCTCGCAAAGAAGCACCTTCTTAATATCAACTACAGCATCTCGCCTGCATCGAGCGATGCGGAAATGCTGGCAGCCCTGAAGACACGAGAGCTGGACCTCCTCCTCGTTCGTGTGTCCGGTCTCTTTTCTGAGGCAACGTGGAATGAGCGGTTTGCGCTGGCGAGTGTAGCGGTAACGCAGGTGGACGTGATGGATTGCACCGTCCCCATGCCTGTGTATCCGCTAGTGCTGCAGTTGGCCTCAAAGGAAGAGAACAAGAGCACGAGCCAAGGCGCCAGTTCGGAAAACTCAGGGGGGCCACTGCGCGTGTCTGCATCACCGTGCTTCCACCTCTCCGTGAATGCGAGGCGGCCACAGATCAACACGCGGCGCGCAGGTGCGCTCAACGTCCTTGGCAGCAGCGGCGTCAGCTCGCCGTGGCGTGCATCAGGCGCTGGTAGTGTCGCAGCCCCTGCCACCTCCG
>AUXJ01001883.1:0-27548 GCA_000482205.1 Herpetomonas muscarum
GGTCCCAGACCGATTGTTCAAAAGTCACAAGCTCTAGTTGGTCAGCTATGAAGAAACCCACGAGCGGGTGGATGGGGGGACTGAACTTAAATCCATGGCATCCACCAGGTGTACATTTCGTGCAGGTTCTCTGGCGCGGAGGAGTGGCTAATGAGCTTGGCCACCTGGCCTTCAATATTCAGCGCGAGTGAGTCCTTTGGCTGGTCGTATAGGTCCAGATACCCGTCAAGACGTCGTGATACCCGATCCATGCGCTGCTTCGGAGTAACACGACTGCTGCTCGACTTGGTGTTCGTCCACTCCAGCAGCGGATCATGCACCAGCGTCTCGACAATACTCATCACCGCTTTCCGGTTGTCATGTTGGCATCGCAGCGCAATCTCGCAGTTCGCCCGGAAAGGGCCGTCGGCGCCCAATACGCCCATCGCGTCGACGATATTCTGCGTCAGCCGGAAACGCACCCGCTCTGGGACGGCAAGGGTTTCGCCGTAATCAAACAGTGCGGCAAAGTCGACGTGCATCATCTCGCCCGTGAAGACGCCGAGACTCAGGTTCTCGCAGTGGCGGTCGCCAAGACCGACAATGTGGCCAACCATGCTCCACAGCGCAGTGGACTGGGTGTAGAGGGTGCGTGCCTGATACCAATCCTGGTTGATTTTGAAGTTGCGGTCAAACCACTGGTGCAGTACAGGCGGGGTTTCGGGGAAGATCCGCTTCTCCATCATCTCGCGGCGACTGATTTTGTTGTTCGCCCGCTCCACTTCCCACCGCTTGATCTGCTCAATAGACGCGCCCTTCTCCGCCAACCGGTAGCTCTCCGACGCGACGTCGCGAAGAGTGGAAATGTTCGACACCCACTCAATGATGGCACAGTCGTCGTTCAGCGGTGCGATGCAGTAGCGCAGTAGGGAAAAGTTCTTGCGGCGGGCATCCGGATTTTCCAGAAAGATGGTGTTCATCAAGAACGCCACCTCCATCGTTCGAATATCCTTGCGCGGCTCATCCCTCGCCTTTGCCAGGTAGGAGACTTTCTCACCCTCGCACGTGCGAACCGTGATGCGCTTCGGCTTCTGCATCGACGGCAGCACTCGCACAGCGTCCTCGAAGCCGCTGAGTGTGGGGGTGTTCCTGAAGACATTCTCGTCGTTGGTGGCGAACATGGAGGGGGTCAGATTGTTCACCGTGGGGACAAGGAATGTGGCGGACTGCAGCTTTCTCAAGATACTCCTCATGAACGGCATCTCCGTCAGACGCTTGTTCGCCTTTGAGAAGTCCTCGGCGCGCCAGTTGCAAAACTCAATCAGGGCCCTAAACAGCGTGTTCGCAATGTCAAAGATGGCGTCCGCCTCCCGGCTCGTCCTGCGGAAAGGAATCATAATATCTTCCTCGGCGATCTTTCGGCGAGCTTGCACATTTGAATACGTGATGGACAGCACACTCCACAAGGTTTGCTGGGGGAAGGTAACCATGAGCTGGACGACAATGCGGGTGAGTACGCCCACCACGTCACGGTTCTTGTGACCGAGTCGCGACAGCAACAGCGTCAGCTGCGACATGACCACGCGAGAGGGGATACGCTGTCCGGCGTCCTGGTGCAAAATGTACATATCAACGAGGGTGTTGAAGTTGGGCAGCGAGCGGCGGTCCGGGGAGATGAACTTGCTCCGCTGCATCTCCTCCAGCGTCTCGGTAGAGTCGAGCCAGAGGGTGAGCAACCGAGGGAGGGAAATGGACACGGTGTCGGCGCCGCGCAAGAGCGCCAGACCAAAGTGCTCCGCCGCCTTAAACGCGTAGTGCTCCGTGACTGAGACGATCTCCATCATCACCTTCTGCCCGGCAACGCTAGCGCCACCATCGCCTTGAGCGACGGCGGTGCGCCGCGAATCGAGCTGGCGCATCCGCATTGTGTACAGCTGATCGTAAAAGAGAGCAAGGCTGTGGTGGGACTGTTCTGACGTGGGGTCGAGACGAATCGCTTTCAAGAACGCCGCCTCCACCTCGCTCGGTGTCTGTGAGCCAAGGTCCTTTCCCATATTTGTCAGACTGATCTGCAACTCCGCACGCACATGACTGGGAAGATTCTCGTCATCGACGAACGCTAAAGCGAACTCCATCGCCTGAGCCGGCTTGTTCATCTCGCGCAGAAGCTCCGTTGTCAAGGTGTAGTACTGCGTATTGTCTCTGGCACTTACGGCGCAAAAGTTTGATTGCCGAGCAGCGTTCAATGCGGCGTCGGGGAAGTTCCCATTCTTCAAGAGCTTTGCGTTGACAATCCACGTATCGGCTGCCTCCTTGGAGCGGCGCAGCGCGCGGTAGATACTGCGGTGTAGCGACAAAAGCGGCTCCAGCGCTTCCAGAGTGTGGTCCACCAGCTGCAGTCGCGCCTTCAGCATCGACACTATCGTCACGAGCATCTCCTGGTTCTTGGCCTGCACTGTCGCGTATGGGGTGCGACTAGGCGTCACACTCAGCGTGGCGGCCAACGATGACCCGTCTCCGCCAGGACGATGCCCGCCCCCGTTGCTGGGCGAGCCGCCCCTGTTTGCTACAAATTCGGCGACAAAATCAATGTCGGCAAGCGCGTGGAGGAGCGTGACGTAGGGGTATGCCTGGTTGTATCCCTCTTTGCACGCTGATCGAATAAGCGGGAACAACTTGGCGCGCTCACGCTCCGTCGCCCGTAGAACAGCAGACAGTGAACAGGTCCGCGTGCTCGCCGTCGCGTAGCTGCTGCCGCCCACACTGCTGCCAGGGGTGCCGTTGGAGAATAAAGAGTGTGGCAACAGGTCCGCCATTAACAAGGCAGCCGGTACGGCGAGACTGACGGGGAGAGCGGCGTCTGGTTGCACGCGGTCCCATTCGCCAAGCCGCCATGCCGCCTCGTTCGCGTAGTTCTGCAAGATGCGGACGCTCCAGTCCGCCACCGTGGTCGCTGGCCTACCTCGCGTTGATGCGTCATTACTACAGTCCATTTGGTTGGCGCGCATAGACTTCGCGCTACTTCTCCCTTCAGTACCGATTGGTACGTTGCGCACGGCGAACGCCCTCCCTGCCGCTTCAGCCACCATCTCCTCCGCGTACCGAGACATCATGTGCAGTTGCCCGAGTTGCCGCAGACACCGGAGGTAGGTAAGCTGGTGGGGGACGCTGTCAGGGTGGTGCTGGAGCACAAGATCACAGTGCTGTAAGGCGAGGTGCCACTGGCCCGTGTTTTCGAGGGAGAAGGCAGCGTTTGCATGACTGAGTCCGCGAGTGCTATTGTGGATGCTCTTGGCAGAGTCACGGTCATGAAGAGCTGCAAAAATGCGCTGCAGAGGAACTGTGGCGATAGCATCGCTGGTACTCGGCAAGGCAGCTTCCGACTCGATGCACCGCAGGGCCCGGACATGGCTGCCGACGTCGATGGCAGCCTGGGCGCACAGGCTCCACGGAACGGCGTTGAGAAAGTCCTGGTAATTGGCAGCCACACGCAGCGCATTGCGACGCGCCGCGTCAAAGTACTCGTCGTTGCGGTGTTGCGCAAGGATAGAGGAGCTAGGGCGGCCAATCTTTAGGAGAGCCCAACGAAGCTGCCTAATGTCCTCAAGAATATACAGGAGGCACTGCACATGCTCATCCACAGACCGAGACCCACTGCTGCTCCCACCATCGCGACTGCCATCGCAGCCTCCGGAGAAAACTTCCATGGCGCTGTCAGAACGCAAGCTAAGGTGGAGCTGCTGACTGGGATCAGCGGCTAGTGCTGGCCTAGAATCGCCGTCACCCTGACCGACGCCCGCTGCATTAACCCCCTTCTCCTTTGGTCCATCACCAGGCACTGCAGAGGAGGCTGCCTGGAACACCGCCCTGTACTCTGCCACAATCTCCTCCCAGATGCCTTCGTGGCCACTGTCCAGTAGCTGCGCAATGGTGATGTGGAGCAAGAATAGCAACAGGCGCCGGTCCCGTTTTGCCACATTGCGGAGAGCCGTTGCAACGTCCGCGAAGGATCCTACGCAGCCGTGAATAAGGTTGTGGAAGAAATCAAAAACCCAGCGGTCATAGGACATGCCCGGGCGGTAGACCGGCGTCCGCTTTTCCTTCAGGTTGCGAATGTGCGTCGTATAGCGCGTTGTGGTGAAACCGGACAAGATATTCCGCGTGCTCTCGTCCAGCTTCTTCCACCACTCGTAGCGCTGCAGCTCGTCGACGTGGACCATCTCTCCCTCACGAAGGGTGATGCCATTGTTCTCGCGCCGCTCCTTTTGTGTGTAAATGCGCAGCAGCTCCTGAACCGCGTAGGCGGCGTAGTCGTGCATGTGCGGGTTTGCCGTATCGGCTAGCGCGCGCGGGCAGTGGACTGACAGGAGTTGGAATGCCAAAGACCGCCAGTCAAGAACAAGGTACTCATTGAGGCAGTACGACTCACGCGCCGGGCTCTCCAGGGCGTCCTGTGGTCGGCCCATGCGATAGACAATGTCGTTCATGGGCAAAATATCCACAGGGGTGGGTGCAACCGCGCCAATCATACCGACACACTGAAACGCAGCCTGCACTTCCTCTGCGCCTTCCAGTTCCCTGGCACACTGCAGCAGCGCCGGGATTACCTCAATCTTCTCCGCGGCTACGTTGCCCATCTCCAGGCGCAGTGTCGGGTCCGCTGACTTGAGGAAGCTGTACAACGCGCGCACGAAGACGGCCTTGCACTTCGAGCTGCTCGAGCCCATGATGCTCAGAAAACCTTCCATGATCGCGTTCACCCTTGAGCGCCGCTCCTCGGCGGCAGCGACGTCGTCAGCTGTCTCTCCCAGGTGCCCAGATGAGTAGCGCTGCCGCATGAGCGACGGCGAGGGCCGCCGATTACCGTGTTGCCTGATGCGAGGAGAGGCGAGCAGCTGCCGTAAAAACGCTTCGCCGTCAACAAGGCGACTGAGTGATTGAACCAAGCGGCTCGTGGTGCCCATCACCGCGAAATACGACTGCCAGAACGGCAGTCCCTGCGTCCGATCAAAGAGATGCTTCAGAGCCTCAAGGAGGAACCTGAAAGAGCGGCTCGACATGTACTCGTGGTGCATATCCAGCGAAACAAGGTCCACCACGATGGCTGGGGCGTGCTCGACAAGGTAGTGCTCCTTGCAGTTATGCACGAGGGTATACCACAGGTGGCACACATGCAGGATGAGGGGCGGTTGTCCGGACCAGCGCTCCAACATGGCTGGCAGCTTGGACGCGATGACGGTCGCCTCCTCGCGTAGGAAGCGAACAAAGGAGCTGAGCCCCAGCAGCCATCGCTGCACGGTCGTTGTGGAGACGTACGGCAATGCGAATGCGTCGATATGAAGCGTTTCCTCCCCGCTTGGATCGGTCAAGGGTGGTTCACCAACGCGTGGTGACATGAAAATGTCCACACTGTCAAGAACATCGAAGATCGAGTTTACCAACGTGGCGCTGCTCTCGCGAGCCTCGATGGGACTCTCGAGCGCTCGCTGCAGCCCCGTAACGCCAGGCTGGGAATTGGCCAAGGCCACGAGTTGACGCACAGCTAGCGAGAAGACAGAGTAGTTCACTTCATCCAGCATCGAGGAGTTCTCCTCAAGCACATCCCGAGAATGACCCCCTCCGGTGCGAGATGCCTGTGTTCGGAGTTCTTTCAGCGAGCGTTTAGACACGTCAAGGGCGCCACTGGCCGTGCGCTGCGCGCCAGGGGTGTTCGCCAGCGTCTGGGCATCGCCCTCGAGAGAGATGAGGTTTAGCAAGATGGACGACAGGTTCTTCGTCGTGAGCATTGGCAAGTCGTCCAAAGAAACCGCAGGAGGGTCAAGAAACTTGACAAGGCAACTTTGCTTCTCCGTCGCTGTCGACGCCTTGTAGAGGATATGCGCCACAACGGGTGCAAAGCATGGAGGAACGCCGCCGCCAGTTGCCGTCGTCATTCGCTGCAGAAGGTGGTGGAAAGGTTTTGCTTCACCTTGGTCGCTAGATACCATTCTAGTATCCTGTAACTCTTCCGTGGAGGTGCCCTGGAGCACCAAGGGAGCGGTAAGAATGTCCGCGCTGCGACGCACTATAGTCTCCGCAGGGACGCCAAAGAGCGCGCAGACGTCCAGGAAGAAAGTCGCCCCAACGACGCGGCGGTCGTGACGACACCAATCTTCCGGAGACCACTGAATCCTCGAAAGGACCGTGACCACTAGACTCGTCAGAGCAGAATGGACGGAGTCTGGCAGTGTAGCTGCCTCCAACAGATCCAAGCAGGCGGCAAGTAGCTTCTCCCCCTCAGCCGCCAGCACATCCGCTACGGCGACACGCTCGTTCAGCTGCACCAAATCCTTTGCAGCGAGCTCAGCCTGTAGCTGTGGTAGATCGTCACGATCACTGAACTCGGTGCCCTGTAAGAAGTTTGTCCACTTCATCTCAAATAGCGACCGTAACGCCGCCATCTCGTGGAGCACGGACAGTGGAGCGCCGCCCCCGGACACACTGGCTACAGGGCGCTCAGCAGTCTGCTTGGAGTCACCCTGAGCGGCACCGAGCAGCAAGGACGGACCTGTGTGATTGCTTGAAGGGCCAAATTGCTTGCCATTGACAAGAAAGGAAAACTCGGAGCGACGCGTGAGCATCGCTAGGATTGCAAGCGGCGCATACCCACAATGGATCACTACATCAGCGCAGGAAGATACACAGGTGTAAAAGAGGCGGTCCACGTCGCGTGAACGTGGGGACAGGGCAAGGCTGCAGCTCAGGACGCGATAGCACGCTAGCATGAACATCCTCGGAGAACTAAAAACGGGCGACGGCGGAGCGGCATACTCTGACTCGAGGCCTGAATGTTGCTCGGTCAAGTGGGTGTGTTCAATGACAGCGGAAAGTGCAGAGAGGATTTGGCCGTGGATGGCCTCCAGGTTGCGCAGCCGCTCACGCGCACCAACGACAGCCGTGCACTGTGACGCCGTTTCCTGGTCTTCCTCGTCGTTGGCAGATCTACGGGACTCGCCAGTGACAGACGACTCCCCACCAGCTGCGTAGTTTGTTCCAGACTCGGTCACCTCCTTCTCGCCACTGTCACCCTCGTCTGCGTCCACATCGACGATAACCTCCTCGATATCTGTAGCAGCTGCCACAGCGGCTGTGGGCACCTCGACCTCATGAAAGACAGCCTCCAGAGACGCGCTGGATCCCATTTGCAGTGCCGCGAGAAGAGTCCGTTGTAGCAGCGCAACTTGGCGAAAGAGATACACCACTCCGTCGCGAAACGTGCTGGGCAAGGTGCTAGAGGTGTACGGAGTACCGGTAAGGAATTCTGCAACACTGTGAAAACTACGAAAGACAATGCGACATTCCTCCAGTAGTAGGGAATAAAGTGTCTGCAGACACCGGCGCAGGTCGACGGAGAGGGCTGCCTTGGCACAGTGCACCTCATCCTCTTCACGATCGGTCGTTGCTGCGGCGGAAGCAAGCCCACTGCCGTACTCTTCGAATACAGCCGCGGTAAAGCTGGCAAGGCGAAGCCGGAGACCTCGTGCTACACCACAAAGGCGGAACGAAAATACCTCCAGCTCCGCGGTTGTTTTCTTAGGGACCAGGCAAGCGCGGCGCACAACGTTGACGGACACGTTGCCATGAGCAGCGGCATCCCTACTACGAAGAGGCAGTGTCCGACACATCAGCGAGTAGAACAGCACCCACAGAGCTTTGGGGACGACTTGTGCGGCTACACGGTGCTCAACAAGATAATTCTCCACCGCTCGGAGGACCGTAACAGGGGCGCCTTCGAACGAAAAGGGATCCGCAGCTGCGTATTCTGCATTCTCCTCCTCCACGTTTACTTGCTCACGGTGGTGGTCATCGGTGGTGTCGGGGTGCCTGCTGCTACTGCGGTTGTCTCCCTTGCAGTCCTTGCCCCGACCAAAAAGGAAAAGGACGCATACGGTTTCTAGGATGGTTGCCAGTGCATCATCGACAGAGTTGCCGTCCTCCAGTAGCGCAAGGGTGCGCTCCAATATCCCTGAGAACGTCAGCCTCTCCGCGGGTGGCACTTCGTGAATGTGCGATACAGTGGGAGGCTGTGACAGCGTGACTTCAAAAGAGTCGGCGGTGTCGTTGCTCCGCAGCATACACAGCGTCGAAAAGAGCCGCGCCTCCACGTAGCAGATGGCGGCGGGGTCGGAGATGGCGGTGACAGCGCGCGTGTGAGACTCAGTCATCCTCGCCAGTGCTGTGGATGAGGGAAGGAGTGAAAGCGCAGCCTGCGTGAGTGCAAGGAGCTGCGACGGCGTTGACGCGAGGGGTGCGCCCACCGAGGCGCTACGTTCATGGTTGAGCAGCTGCAGCCACTCATGGGCGGGGAGGCGCGCTACAAGAAGCGCATCCAACCACTGCTGCGAGAAGCCGATGCTGCTATCGGCAAGCATGATTCGGTGTTCGACGTGCTCTGGGCTGGCGTGGCTCATGACAGCAGCCTGCAACAGCTCCAGCGTCATGAATGCAACGTCCAGCAGCTCTATAGGGGACTGCTTTACCAAACCATGTTCCCTAGAATCGCCCCCTGTTGTACCCTTCTCAGAGTCGCGATCCGCTGTATGTGTGGTGCGAGTGACTGCGCCTAGGCATTCCGAGAGGAGACACGAGGACAGACCGAGCAGCGTCTCCAGAAGGCGGTTCTCCTCGTCAAAAGTCGCTGCAGCCAACCAGGTCGCAGGTGCTCCTTCTGCGGATGCAGAGGCCACTCCCGACCACACCCACCGCATCACCCGTAGCGACCAGGGCGCCAGGTCAATGTTGCAAAGTGACTTATCCGTTAGTTCACTAGTGATGTAGTTGGCCACACACGAGAGCAGAGCCGCGCCGTGCATCTCCACGCGAAGAACATTCGACTCTGCCAGGTGAGCCAGTGTTTGACCGACCACTTCGTGCAGTCGCGCCGTCAACACTGCAGGGTCCGCCGCCTGACTGAGGCGAGCGCTAGCACGTGGGGACGTAGGGGAGGAAAAGTTTTCCTCCCGCCTCACAGCCGCAGATGGAGGCGGGTATGTACTACGATCCTCAGCGGACACTGCGTTGAACTGAATAGAGAGCGTTGCGCATGCCTGGTCGACAATGTAGTTGACATCTACGCCCGCGACGGGCAGGACTGTGTGAGCGTCACAAAACAGCATGGAGACGAGCCGCCACAGTCCAAACGATACGTTGAGGGAGTCACGTGGTGAGAGCGGCCTCACTGTCGACTGGAAAAGCATCCGCACGGAGTCCTCAATGTCGGCTCGCTGCTCCTCATCGACGCCGTCACTGAACAGTTCCACAAGACTTTGCAGGCACGGCTCGGGGGGAAGAACGCAAATCCTGCGACACGCGTAGCCGCTTTCAGCGTCCAGGGTGGGGCTGAGCAGTGGTCCAAGACCGTTGACTGAACAAAGGGCGTGCACAAGCGTAGAGTACAGCGTGGTGTCGTGCGTGCGAATGAAGGACAGCAGACACTCCACAGTCGCCAAAAAACGACTCGTGTGGTCTTCCTGCGCAGGGTTCGGGTCGGTAACTTTGGTCATCAGAGACAGCAGTGTCAGACATCCATGGAGGGTAGCGGCGGGTGAGAATTTGGTGAAGCGCACAGCAATGGTGTAAATTCGATGCGCGACCAAGGTGTGCCGCAGGTCACGCGAGGCGTCAGAAGTGGTAAAACGCAAACGCACATCGACAGGGTTGAGCGGGGGGAGCTTGCCCCCGTGGCTGTTCCTACCCGTGTGATCTGTGGAGCTGCTGTTGTTCTCCTTCCCCTCCCCCGAGTCGCCGTCCTGCCGCATGCCATTACCGTTGTGGAGAGGGGCCAGACGAACCTCCCCTTCTCCCCCTTCCTCCGACCGCTTCAAGGGCATAGAAAGGAAGAGAAACGGTCTCAGCTGCGACAGCAGTGACCATAGGGCTCGCTCGAACGACTCCGTTGTCACCTCGGCAGAGCGCTCCCCACTGGGCTGCTGGTATAGCATCACAAACTGCCCCTGTAACCGCTGAACTTCCTCCGAAAAGTACCGCATACACTCATTAAACTCCAAGCTCCTCGCGGAGCCGTCCGCTGAGGGGGGCCGCGTCGAGGAACGCGGTCGCTTGATGCCTGCAGAAAGTGGCTGCATGCCTTACCTTCCGTTCGAATCACCTCTCCCGAGAACTGGGGAAAAAATATAATGGACCAGAGAATGTTATGCGTTCAACGAAACGTTGGAAACACCACCCAAGAGACTCCTCCGGAAGAAGTACACAGCAGATATAGTTAGTATGAACGTGGGGCGCCTCCCGGGCAATGGCACTCTTTCGTAAATTAAGGATTATGGCTAACTGCTTAGCGGCAATATTACCTCCGCGTCTATATAGTCCTCTTGACTATTCTATGGGTCTGCGAGTTGCATTGTGTGTTGCGCGTGGTAATTGAGAAAGGAGGGCGGGGTGGGGATGGAATACACAGTAACGTTTCGATACATTGATAAGACCGGTACTGCTCACAAATTCGCTTGTCCGTTCCTGGTTGTCATGGAGGGGGGGGGGGATTCTGCTTGTAAAAACCCTATCAGGGTACGTCCCTCCAGGAAGCAGAAGTCAACCGTTATATCTATCCGTGTGAACTTATTTCATCTTTGCTCTCCTGGAAGAGGTCGTTGAAGTGAACAAAGAAAAATGCGCAAAGAAAGTCAATGACAAGTGAAGGTTTGGCAACTGTTTTTGCCCACACGCACAAAAGACAGTCATTCCCGACCACACCGTTGGCAAGGACATGTGACAATCTGTATAAATGTTTGTGTATGTATTTGTGTGTGCGTTTTTTTTTCTTCTTTTCCAGCTTGGCAATTGAATATAGGTGTATAGTACAATGGGAAATAGTGGCGTATTGGAATGTCTACACGAGGATATCTTCCAGGCGCTCAACAATCTGGTCATTTTCCGCCATCAGGTCTCGGAACTGCTTAATGACGTCTAACTGGCGCTTGATGGCCGTTTCGAGAGCCTCCTCGGGCATCGTGGCTGGTGTTGTATCGACCTTGGGGTTCTGCAGCTCCTGCCACATTTTCACGATGCTTTGCCCGTCCGCGACAATATCGCCCGCGCCGGTGCTTCCGCCGTCCAGCTTGATGGCAAATCCGGCGAGCTTCTTATTGAAGGCCTCAGCAGTTTGGATCGCCTCTTGGTTCACGCCTGCCCTGCTTTCCTGCGACGCTGATGAGGACTTTTTGCGTGGTAGGCTGTCTGGGTTCGGCAAGCCTTCGGCGAAGGCCGAGCTCACCCTTGCCGATCGCGGCGGAGGCGGAGGCGGAGGCGGTGGCGGCGCACCGTCGTCACTCGCCGGAGGCGGTGGAGGCGGGGGTGGCGGCGGCGGTGGAGGCGCGTCGGCGCTGCCCTGCGTTGCTGCGGTGCCGCCGGTGGTAGCAGTAGCGGGATTCTTTGCCTTATCTTGCTGGGCGTATCCAACAGCGGCAGCCACGTACTGCAGGAAGACATTTGTCTTTTCCGGTTCGCGACCTGCCACAATCTTCTTTGGATCGACGTCAATCTTTAGGTTCAGCAGCTTCTCAACGTAGGTGATGATACACTGCAGGTAGGCAATCTTCTTCTCCCGCGAGTCGATTGCGGCAACGTCTGAGAATTCACTGGGGATGATATGATCGTATGCGGCGAACCGAGCATTGACACCCGTGATAATGTCCCAAATAAAGCGAAATGGCGGCCGCTTAAGCAGCTTCGGCGTCAACTCTGGCGACGCGATCTGCAGTGGCGCGAACGCGGCAATTGTTGCTCCCCAAAAATCCACCTCCTCAGCCATTGCGCAATACACTAGAAACTATGTACGGATCACGTAGTGAATGTGGAATACACGGCTAAGCGCGTACCGTTTTCTTTCTGTTTATGAACGTCAACCACAAATTGTTCCCAACGTAGGGTTCTTACAGCAAGGGTTTGTGTTCCGTTGGGAAAAATAATAATAGTAAGACTCTGAAATTGGGAAGGAGAGAGATACGGCTTTATTAAGTGAAAGGTATAGAGCGCTAGATCGTGTCTACTGTTGTGAGAGGAGGTTTTCTCTCCCACGCGCCGTCTGTCGTGAATAGGACAGCCGGGTATTCACGGAGAGGAATTCCTACTCGGGCTTGCCTGTACCTTGATGTGCAACGCAAATGTTCACGGTATCAGTCCACGGAAAGAGTAATGTACAACCTTCCACTTCTTCGCGGCAACTCTATCGTCACTACAGAACTATCGGACGAAGCATTTCCACAAAGGGGAGTGTTTCGGTGATCCTGTTATACGTGCTGACAGCCACTACACCGCTTTTGGCATCTTTGCCATACTGCCCGTTTTACAGGAGGAGAGTGGGGGGATTTATATGTGAAGACCTGAAAATAAGGTGCAAGTTACAATATCGGGAATTATACGAAAGGTTGAGGCACCAGGCCAGAAAAAAGAACAAAAAACAATGTGAGCGGCAACGCCTAAGTGAGCGTAAGGACAAATGCAAAACGAGCAGACACATCTACACCAATTAAAAAGCAGATACTGCAGCAACGAGTGGAACAGGAGGCCGCTACTAAAGGAAGGGAAAGGGGGGCAGGATACCGCTGCCACGACAGTGCGGCAGACCGAGACTTTACAGGTTCACCTCCGCGAGCGATGGAGAAGCTACTTGGCCGCGGTCGCAGTTTCGGCTTGCTGCGATGACTCTGGCGCGACAGCACCACCATTATCACTACTCACGTGGTCCTTGTCCTTCTTTGCTTCCGCTGCATTCTCCTCCGGCGGCGTGGTGGGCAGCTTTGTATCGCCAACACTTTCGCCTCCGAGACGCGCGTGGCCGGTGATCCTCTTGAACTCCTCAATCTTGCGCGTCTCGTCCGGCAGTCCCATGAGTGCGTTCAATGAGAAGCGGCTCTCTAGGCGCCGCTGCTGGTTCTTTGGCAGCAGGCGGTTGACGGTGGAGTTGTGCTGCACGGGGAGAAAGAGAGTGCTCGCGCCCACACCAAGCAACTTGACGCCCATGTTCCGGATGGCGAGATGCGTGTCATGGTTCCGCACAGACAGCCAGGACTGGAACTCGGGGTTCTCCTTCTTGAGGTAGCCCATCTCTCGCAGCTTGTTTACTATCGCAATAAGGCTAAAAGGCGCGTCCTTTCCCAGCCAGTGGTCCTGGATGGCCTCGATGGGGGTGTAGTGAGGGTAGATTTGCTCGTCAATGCCGAGCCAGCCCTTCATCGCGTGCGCGACGCCGACGTCGTCATCGGTCTTGACCTTCGCCGTCCGCATGAGCTGAGAGGGGCGGTAGAACTCCTTCATAGGGCGAGCCAGGAGCCGGTTAATCGCCTTCAGAAACACAAAGCAGAAGCCGTGAGCTGACATGGCCACCGTATACGTCCCCTCAGGGTCCTGAAAGTCCAGCTCGCTGTACTCCGGGTCCATCAGCGACGGGTGAAAGCCCCACGTGCTCATGCCCTCTGCCTCCATGGCGGCCTCGTATTCGTCCATCTCGTCCTTCCGCTGAAACTTGTTATACTTTTCTGCCGGACGGAAGGATAGCGTGATATCCGAGGTGTAGCGAGAGCGCTTGCGGACCGTAAAGTCGTGCGTCTCGCCCTGTCCATCATCAAAGCGGATGGTGCGGTGGACATCTGAGCGACCCAAGCACGCACCGACCGCGGCCAGAAGATCTGTAAAGCCCTCACTATAGGCGACGTCGTTGCGTGCCTCCCAGACAATGTCACGGGTGCCAGTCTTCTTGTCCGTAAAGAAGAACTTGATGGTGAATATTTCCTCCGGGCGGTGCTCGTCCAGTTCAATGGCGCAGTCCATACATTCAATTTCCTCCCCGAGCTCTTTCCAGGTGAGGTGCTTCGGCGTCTTTTTGAACTTGTGAACAAACATGAGCTTGTGCTTCCACCGCTCCTCCTCCTCGTACGGCACAAGGGCCTCATCTGGTTCATTCAGCTCCACCATAATCTCGCTCTCAACATCGTCGATTCGCCTGAAGTCCACCGTCTTTTTGGACTCATCCACCACGTCATCGACAGACCACAGGCCCGTTGCACGGAGAGGGCCGTAGTCGGGGACCATGGGACCGTCCTCTGGCTTGGCGCGCGTCGCCACTGCATCATCGCCGGTTGGCCGACGCTGCGGCACGTTCGCAGAGGCTCCCCAGCCACGACGCTCGCCTTCGCCACTGCCGTTACCGCCCTGGGCAGGCGCCGCATTGGAGGTCGACTCGCCCTCCGCAGCAGACGCAGACGCCCCTGCCTGTGCTGGCCTAAAAAACAGAGGGCCACGTGACTTGCCACCGGCGGCGGTGCTGGCTGCTGCCCCGGCTGAGGGCATGCGGCTGACCGCGACACCAGGAGCTGGCTTGTCCTTCAGCGTCACTTTCGTGTGTCCGTACACGCTGGCGGGGTCACTGAGAATATCACCAGGTGCAGTGCCAGCGGCACCATCGGCGCCAGCGAAAGAGGCACCGGCGGGGGCAGAGGGGCTGGCACCACCCTTCTCCCCGGTTTGACCCTTGCTGCCACCAACCGAGGAGACGTGCCTTACCGCTACGCTGCAGGGGACAGCTGGAGCAGCGACGCTGCGCACAGACGCGAACGACGCTGCTGTGATTCGACGCATGGCCATTATCACCTAAGCACCGGTTGTGGAAAAAATGTGCTAATATATATATATAGATATATATAATATAACTTAATATTTCGTTTGTCCTTATGGGTGACAAGAAAAATAAACAACGACCAAGGCAACGGCAATGAGCTTTCTGGAACAAACAGACGCGGTTGAACTGGAGAGGAAACTACTCAGAGAGCTCCCCGTTCCTTCTGTCCACACTCGGAATACCTGCTGACCAGCTAGGAGCTGTGCTAGAGGGGAGTGAAGGGTCCTATATCCGCACAAACGCGTGTTGCTAAAGTGGTGGCGGGAAGAGGGGTGCATTGGTGGGTTATACAACAATAAGAGGATAGCGAGTAGAAGTATAAGAGGTCATCGCAAAATCATCTCGCTCAGCACATTCTTTTCGAGGGTTCAGCAACATCAATGTCTATGACATTAGCCCCAGAAGGTCGTGTGTAAACTTACCTGTTGAGCTAACTGGCCTCGGTTAACAAACGGCAAAGCTAAGCAACGCTCCCGTCAAGTGTACCTTCAAATTTGAATATATTTTTCTGCACGATACACGTTAGTACCCATACCGTCACTCGGGGCCCTGAACTGGCACGGGCAAGTGACACCCTAGAGGTACAGCCACTGTAACAACCCAGGTATCACAAGTCCAGGACATCGTCTTCTTCCTGTACTTGCCCTCCGCATAGATTCTTCTACTGGAAGGGCGCTGGCAACGACAAATTCGCGCGGCGGAACAGAGACCTGGAGCGTGTCCCCATCAGTGCCAGCGGAAGAACTATGACACACGTCACGATGACTAGAAACACAAAGTACGCGACCGGCTGGAAGTTAAGAACCAGCATGATTACTCCGTCAATATCTATGGGTCCAGTGAAGCAGAAACGCCAAGAATGTGGAATAAACAAAACAAGTTGGACAGTTCTCCAAGGGGAGCTTCTGTGATTTATCGGTGGATTCTACAAATCCAAAGATCTCCCTATAGAGCTTAATAGGATGCGGGTATACAAAGCCCTCTGACTGTCATCATAACAATTGTCGGAGAAGAATAAATAGAGGGAGGATAGGTGAGGAATTATTCAGGAGCGTAAAGTATAGCAAGCCACAAGTCAGTCATTAACACACTAGGGGGTAAACGTGTGTCTATTCACGAACGTGAGTGGTAACACAAGACCTCCCAAATGGAGTGCGTTTCCTTCGCAGTATGCTACAGTTCATCCATTTCACTGATTTTCTGATTTCTTTTTTTTTGCATTATCATGATTCAAGTTTATTCTTGCGTTTATGTTTTTTTTTAAGACGGGAGTTAATCGAAGGGGGAGAAAAATGTACTCGTTTGCGTTTCCACTCTTCCACCATGAAAACGAAGATAATGAAGGTGGGTCCGACAGTGGACATGCCCGGATACCCTTATTGCCGTAGAGGCGAACAACACACACGTACAGTCAGCAAAGTTGCAGCTTCACCGGCCCAGCGCGGTCAAAGGCGGCGCCTACTGGGGTGCTGACTGAGAGGCTGTGATGTCCTGCAGCAACGCGGCGACGCGGCTCGCCATGACTGGCTGCCCGCGCTTCGTTTTGCGGGCGAACAGGGCGCTCTTGGCGCGACGGGCCTCAAAGCGGTCGCGCTTAGCCTGCTCCCGCTCCTCGCGCTCCCGCTGCTTCGCCTCCCGCTCCTCCTGCCGCTTCTGCGCAAGCTCCTCGAGCTTCGTGACGGCGTTGATTCTCTTCTGCTGCTTGTCCACCAGCTCCGTTACCGTCGTCGCAGCGTACTTGCGCTTCGCGTTGAACTTACGGCGCTTCTTTTCATTGTTGGTGAGGCTCTGGTCATAGTCAATCTGCTCGAGGGTCTTTTCTAGGCCGTCTGATGCCGCCTGCCGGGTCCTATCGTACTCTTCCAACCGTTTGGAGGTGATACCCTCCTTCTCACACAGGCGACGGTACGCCTCCATCCGAGCACGCTCCTCGTCCTTCCGCGTGCGCCCCTCCTCCAAAAAGGTCTTCCGCACATTTTGGGAGAACTTGGCCTGACGCTCCGCCTTGAAGGCGTGCGCGCGGCGGCGTCCATTGAACGAATCGGACGTCGCACCCCTGCGCTCCATGCTAACTACAGCGACGCGAATAAAAATATATTTATAAAGGGGTAGAAAAGGTAGAGTTAGAGTATAGACAGTTGCACTGGGTTTCGTTTTTTTGTGTGTGTAGAGGGTCCTTTAAGCGGAGAGGGGGGAATATGAGCAGGGGTCAAGTGTGATGAGCAAACAAATACACCACACAAGTGGAGGTGTCCGGTAGGTGGCTCCCGCTACACAGCGGATCACGTATCAACAAGCACCATAACCATGAGAAAGTACACAACGGGTATTCTTAGATACACTGTGTCAGACTGACTACATTGATGATAAAGTTACTTACCGCATAGGCTCTTTTCAAAATCATTTGTGTACAGGGAGGGAAGATATTGATACACTCTAGGAGAGAAATAGCAGTTTAACGATCTAGATGAGAATAAAGGACTTTTGGGTCTATCCCGATCCTGGGGAGAACCAAATGGTATTCTGTCTCGGCCAGGAGCGCATGTCACGCTGCGCGGCCCAGTGGCTCAGAACGAGCGGTCAGCGAGCGTTTCTTTGGCCGATTTGACAAGAAGGCGCAGCAGCGCTGCCGGCACGGCCTCCTCACGATAGAAGCCACCACTTGGAAAGAGAAGGTAATGCTGTTCGGGGATCAGGTCCCGCAGCGACTTGACAACCTTGCCATCTGGGTAAAACATGTACTGTGGTGCTGGCTTGCAGCACAGCTCTTGCGAGGCCTGCTCGGTGATGTCCTCGAGGTGCCGGCAGTGTGCATAGACGTACACCCGCGCTGGTCGCGCCGACGCGCTGTAGGTACCGAAACACGGCCACACATGGATCCAAAATCCCTGCGCCGACTGAATACGTAGGACATGTCGTTCGCGAGTAGTGCATGTTGCCTGAGTTCGCGATTGTGATTTCTGCATCACCATCGCTGCGGTTTTATCCGCCGCAGCACCGTTCACTCGTTTGAGTGCGGCGGTGTGTGTTGCAGTAGCGTCAAGGCGTTGGGAATAGGAGTTTGATGGCAAAAGGGCGCTGAAACCAGCAATATGGGGGACGGCCACGCCGCCCCTACCAGCCTTTGCCTCTGGAAGTTTCACACACCCCGCTTGAGGCGCGCGATTGCCTGAGAATTGATCATAGCGCATTGAGAAGGGTGCCACTGGAACGGCATACACTCGCAACTCCTCACTGAGGCTCCTGCCCGGAGGCGCGTTCCCTAGGTGCGTTGTTGGTCCCTCCTGGGCTTCCATAGGCAGGTGACTCTCGGAACAAGTGTGGGGAAGGTCGTGGGGTGCTGGCTCTCCACGACCACCACTATCGCCATCCTCACAATCAATCACCGTACAATTTTCATCCCTATGTTGTGACGTTGACTGGCTAATCAGCGCCAAAGTCCGCTCCTGTCGCAGCGGGGACGAAACCACCCCTGTATCATCCTCCATGTATTGCGGACGGCCGTGGTGGGTATCAGTAGAACTGCGTGGGGGTGGTGAAATCATATCCTTCGTCCGCGGTGGACGGACATCCCTGACAGTCGCCTCCTCCACCGGACTGGGTCTATCACCGGCAATGGAAGGGCTACAGAGAAGGCGAGGCAGCTCCTTGTCGTAGTCTGCATCACTATCGGTGCCGTCTCTGGCGGGGCTCATCCTCTGATTCAACGACACCTCCGTCGCACCGCCAGGTCCCCCACCTGTTGCTGAGGTGGTGACGTCGTCTTCACCGACGTGCCCCTCGTCTGCATGGCGCATCATCTTTTCATGTGGGGTGTACTCCTCCACGGGCGCTGCGTCATGGTAGTGTGGCGCGGGCGAGCGCCCAAAGGAGCTCGCAGCCGCCTCTGGAGGAGATGCGGTCCAGCAGGACGCGCTGGTTCGCTGGCGCGCCAGCAAATCCGCCGCCATGCGATCACGTTCACTTTGGAGGAGCTGGAATCCTTCTCGAATACGGCTTTCGTCATCCTGGAGGATGGACAAAATCTGCTCGAACGAGCGCCGCATGTCCGCTATCAGCGGGTAGATACTAGTCGGGATGCAAACCTCCGTCATCGGTACAGTAAAAAAGGCGTGCAGGCACGGGGATGGGAGCGAACCGATAAACTGCCAGTCACCACCTCTGATTGATGGCGGAAGCTACGTTGTGAGTGCCCGTATTCGCTGGAACTGATCTGTCAGTGCGGGCTGCCGGCTGTGTAGGCTCGACACACACAAAAAAAAAATAAGCGCTGCTCAAGTCACTATCGGCTATAATACACATATACATGTGTGTATATTGTAAGGGGGAGTTGTTAAGACGAGGAATGAGAGCAAAAGTGTTGGAATTTTTGCTCGTAGTAATCAGTTTTGCTGCGTTTTCTCGTCTAGGTTCATGATATGCGTAGCTTTCCTTCTGTGGTTGCATCGATGGAACTCTGATGTGCCCCGACCCCTCACGTTCAAGCAGATCTTTGGTAAACCACCATACAGTTGCTACCACAACATGTACTTCCTTGTACACCGCCGTGTGCACATTGTAACTCATCGCGAGAGACCACTTCCTGGTGATTGGCATGACCTTCCTTGTTAACGAACCGTCCTTCTTTTTTTTCAATAGGTACTTTTGCCTACTAATCGCACTCTCGTGAGGGCTATACCAACATGTCTGTGAGTAGAACAAAAAGCTGTGATCGAATAGACTTCAGGTTGTCCAGGCACAACCGACCAAACAAATACAGAAAGACGTCGTCATAAAAGATCATCACACAGCAGTGAGCCACTGCCCAAAGAACAAAGGAAAAGAACAATCGTGATGGGAATCAACGGACAAGGAAGTAATTGTAGAAAAAATGAAAAGATACACAATATCGGTTCGTCCCTCTACGGTCTTCCCTGTTCTTTACTTCCGCTACGGTAGCCGAAGAAACCGCAAGATATAGATATATATATCAAGGCAAACGTCTCCGACATCTGCTGGAATAATAATACAAGCTCGCGACATTGTCGGCGAACTTGACTCACTAGTAGGGGGCATCCCTGATTCTAACCGATATACAATCAATGAGAAGGAACGAACGCCCCAAAATGACTAGTCGTGGAATACACGACGACAAGGTGCACGGCAGCAGCGGCTTACGCAGGGACGGGGACCTCCTTGGTGGGGCGCTCCCCCAGTACGCTCACAATGTCCGCGCGGTCGAGCTCCTTCTTCTCGAGGAGAAGCTCCGCCAACTTGTGGTGCTTCTCCTTGTTCGCCTCCAGCGTCTTCTCCGTGTGTGCGTAGGCCTTCGCGACGAGCTGACGTGCCTCCGCCTCCACCTTGGCGTGCAGCTCCTCAGACCACGTCATCCAGGCGCGACCGTCGTTCTTCTCGTTCGGCTTGAAGGCGAGGTGGCCAACAGACTTGCCCATGCCGTACTTGAGAATCTTCTCAATGGAAAGGCGGGTGGCGCGCTGCAGGTCGTCCATGGCGCCAATGGAGATGTCCTTCTCGAACATCTGCTCAGCCACGCGGCCGCCCATGAGCACGCACAGCTGGGAGAAGAGGAACGTGTCCGTCTGCGGCTCCATGGCCTCGTCCTGCACCTGCTGCGTGTAGCCGCCAGCGCGGCCGCGGGGGATAATGGACAGCTTGATCACATCCTTCTGCAGCGGGTTCAGCCAGGCCATGATGGCGTGGCCAACCTCGTGGTAGGCCGTGCGGCGCAGCGACTTGTCGCTCATGCGCTGGCGGTGCTTCTTGCCAATCAGCACATCGTCAATGCTGTCCTGGAGCATCTTCAGCGGAACGACGTCGTGGCCGTCCATCGCCGAGTTGAGCGCCGCCTCGTTGACGATCGTCGCAACCTGCGCCGGGGAGACGCCCGGGGTGCGGTCAGCCAGGGCATCCGCGTACTCCTTGTTGCTGACGCCAGGCACGACCTTCACCTCGCCCTTCAGCTCCTCTACCACGAGCGGAGTGTTCTTCACGGTCCCATCAGCGGCCTTCGCCGAAGCATCCCCGCTGCTCGCCCCGTCGGCAGCGCCCTCCTCGGCCTCCTTGCGGGTCTTGAAGACCTGCACCTTGGGCTTGCAGTTCGGGTCGCCGGTGATGATGCGGTTGAGGTAGAACTCGAACAGCTCGCTACGGGCCTTCTTGTCGGGCATTGGGATGTTCACCTTGCGATCGAAGCGGCCCTCGCGCAGCAGCGCCTTGTCAATCGCTTCAGGGTAGTTGGTGGCAGCGATGACCACAATCGCCTCCTTGCTTGCCAGGCCATCGAGCTCGGCGAGAAGCTGGTTGATGGTGCGGTTCTCCTCGCTGCTGCCACCACCGCCCATGCTGCGGCCGCCCTGGTTACGCGAGCCAATGGCGTCAATCTCATCGATAAACACCACACACGGCGCGTCCTTCTTCGCCTCCTCGAAAAGCTCACGGACACGCTTGGGGCCGCTGCCGCCAAAGATCTCAATAAAGTCCGCACCGGAGCAGCTGAAGAAGGCTGTGCTTGCCTCACCCGCCACCGCGCGCGCCAGCAGTGTCTTACCGGTACCGGGCTGGCCCGTCAGCAGGCAGCCCTTCGGCAGGCGTGCACCAAGCCGCGTGAACTTGGCCGGGTCCTTGAGGAAATCGACGTACTGCTTCAGGTCCTCCTTAGCTTCAGGGATGCCAATGACATCCTTGAAGGAGGTCCCCTTCACCTCCGTCTTGAAGTTCTTTGACTTCATCGGGTTCATCATCTCCATCATCGCGCTCATCGGGTTCGAGGACTTGGCGCCGTCCTTGCCAGCGGCAGCAGTCGCGCTGCTCATCGCCTGCATGTACCGGCGACGGAAATACCAGATGGGCAGCAGGAAGAAGCCCACATTCACGACCACAGGTACGATCCATGACACTGCACTGCCCCACACAGGGCCCGACGGCCGCACAACACCATCGTGAAAGCCCTTGTAGTAGTCCTTGTCCTGCTGAGGAGGGGTATACGGAGCAGGGGCGGGAGGCGGGGGCGGGGTGTACGTGTACGCCTGCTGTTGCTGCTGCTGGGGAGGATTGTAGCTCAGCCCACCACTCTGCGGCGGCGGGACCTGCTGCTGCTGCTGCTGCTGCTGCTGCTGGTAGGCACCGGGGTACTGGTAGTGCTGCTGCTGCTGCTGCGCAGCGTACATTTGCTGGAACAGCGACCCCCCAGCGGAGCCAGACTGGTTATCAGGCGAGGACATGGCTTTGGATCGTCTCGCTTATGGTTTCGTCAGTGCTACCGTGCGGCGGTAATATGGAACGTTGTGGGGAAGGCTGCACGGCGATATTCCCGGGAATTTTTTTTGAGGTGTGCGTCTCTAGGTGTATAGAAATATTGGGTTCGGAACGGGAGTGGACTGTGGGTGTGCACACCGGTGTATCGGCAGTTCCGTTGAAAGGACCCGCCTACAGCTGATTCTCTCCTAAATCCGTTGTTACACAACGAGGCAAGTACGGACGAGAGGCAGGATCAAAAACGGCGCGGATAGAAAGCGGCGGATCTTATAAAGCCGCTTTAAATATACGGGGGCGGGGGAAACGGTCGTGTAGAGTAGTTGGTGATAATAATAGTAATAATAGTAATGGTAATAATATGAACCTCACGGGATGACGGCGGCTCGGTGTAAAATAAGACACGTTAAGGAGCAAGGGAGGGAGAGCGCGGATATCGCGAGGTCCAGGAAACGCGCTGGGGGTGAGCCACGACGGGATGGAAAGGGAAGAAAAGAAACGACTTGTAGACCGGACGAACCTACAACTACAACGCATTCAACACACACAGGTATGATGTGACACGAATGTCATTCAAATATAATAAAAATATGATGGGTATGCGCGAAAAACAGGGGGAGTTGCATAGATTAAGTCGTAACCAGCGCTCGTGGTGGGACATGGCATAACATCTGACACTGCCTACTAGAACGAAACACCCAGATGCAAAGGAGGCACGCGCTGCAGTGTCAGGGAGGAGAGTCGCAGATCCCTCAATCACAATGGGTCGCATTTACCAACGCAAAGTGATATCACAACACGGCAGATATTTTTTTGATGCTGGAGGCGGATGATTAGGGGAAGATAGGATCATAGAAAAAGGGTAAGGGGTTACGTTGGAGGAATCTAATAGCAATGCGAAAAGCGCCCATCATCCAGGTTCCGCGCTTCCAAACACTGGAGCGTGAACTGGAAAACCTCCTGCTCGCTCAAATGGATACGCAAACGGTGTGGATATGCCACAGCTGCAAGCCAAAGAATACAAAGATGGTGTCAGGAAGCAGGGGGAAGGGGGGAGGGGAGAGACTGGTGATTGTAATCTCGTAGAAGAGGTGAAGGAGCTCAAATAAACGACTGTTGTACACTTAAGAAGGGTACCATATGAACGGCACCTTCCTCTTCTATAAAAAAAATGGATAAAAAACGATAACGAAGAATGGGAATCTAGTGAAACAAGAACTGGCAGTGAGCACAGCAGGAATCACGGTAAGTGCGTATGTGTATAGCAATACAGAAAGAGAGGGGGTGGGGGACCACCAACGTCTTATTCAGTTCTCTTTTCTTCCTTTATGGCGGACTGGAAAGCTGCTGCGACGGTCTGTGGACCTTTTGAGGGTTTGGCAGTCGCGCCGCCACCACCTGCAGGGAAGTTGAGCGGCGGGTACGCCGCTCCCCGTCCGGCGCGCCCGTGGGAGGACTGCGGTGGCCCGCGCGGGCGCCTCCCACCCCTTCCCCCTGTGTGCGTGCTGTCCAGCAGCATCGTAAGCGTCTGCTCGAACCGCGCCGTCGACTCGTGAACATCGTCGAAGTCGAGGTGATGCACAGCCGCTGCGCCAGCGCCTTGGTGCGTTGTGGGCTCAGTTGCTGTACTGTCGTTCAGGCGGTTGGTGACATTAGACTGGAGTGAACCACGCCGACTGCTGCTCAACATGGGTGGGGCGGGCTGTGGGGGACGCTTGTGAGGCCGGCCCTCCTGCGTGGAGGAGCCTGGAAAGCGAAAACTGTTGTCCGACCCAGACATGGACGTGTGCATGGACTGCTCTTGGCTTTCCGCGCCGCCGTGAACATCCTCCTTCGCCTGCATGTGGCGTTGCAGGATACTCTTGGTCCAGTGGGCCATCAGCTTGTGCTTCAGTGGTGTCTTGTACTGGTAGGCGACGTGCAGGTTGGACCGCATTGTTAGCGACTCGTTCTCAATGACGCGACGCCGGGCGCGCTCCCGGATGAGGAGAGCCTGCATACGATAGTGGGCGACCATGGGGGCCAACGCCTCCGTCAGCTCCTCCGGTGTCTTTCCGCGCCATTCGACCTCAAACGTCTCCACCCGCTGACCACGGTTACGCAGCTCCTCCACCGTTTCCTGCACAGAGGGATTGTCACCGACTTTTCCCTCCACCTGAAGGTCCTTGAGAATGGGGAATAGGTGGGCGATGCCTTCGGATTTGATCTTTTTGAACTCAACACGGGCTTGCTGGTTACTTTGCATCGACGCATCCAGTGAGGGTGCACTGCTCGACGGTATAGACAGTCGAGAGACTGCTTCCATTATCAAAATCGTCACCGCGGCTTTATATATTTATATAATATATTCTTTTGACAGATATGGACTAGCTGTTAAGATGGTTAGGTGTCAGTCGTCAGCGTGTATATGACTGACTTGTGCTGTGTGTATATATAGTGAAATATTTTCGGCTGTGAGTCTCGATTTGCGGTGTGTATAAACAGACAGCTACAAAAGTGTATAAAAGAAAATGCAACTTGACAGCCAACAAGAAAATAAGGGCAAAAGAAACCCTACGAATAAGTGTGTATATTGTGGGAACTAGCAAGGCAACAGGAACAAGCTTTGATGCGCCAGAAGTTGTTGTTCGTTTCGTTGATGTTACCTTCCTGGCGGGGAGAATTGAGAAGTAGGAAATGGAGAATTTATTTTCTTTATCAGTTGAACACCATATGTGCAGAAAAAGCTTGGTTGAGGGTTCTCAAATTTCTTATTTTGGGGGTGACCAGCGTGAAATTCTATAGACGAGTACGTAAAACGGTTACGCATGATGGACAACAGAGGCTTACGTGCTTGAAATAGGTGACGAGAGAGAGCATTTTTTGGGGGTATATTCACAGCGGAAGAATTTTTTGTGTGTAATTCAATAAATGTAAGGCCCATCATCGATGGACTACTTGATTGCAGGTGAATCTTCAGTAGTGGCAGCACTCAGGTCACACCGAGCACCGCTACATCTACTCACAAAGCAAAACCGGGGCACCTTGAGTACCTTTGACGACGCAATAAAAACTACGTTGAGTCAATCGCGGTTGGGTTTAGTTCAAATGGAAGTGCGCATACGCAAGCTATAGCGGACGTCGGGGGAAATTGGTAGAACTCTCCCGATTAATGAACAAAGCTGAAACCGCAGAACACAAATTCGCGGCGTGATTAGTTAGTCCACCGCTGGGCTTCGCTGGCCGCTCGCTGAAACAGCCGTTGTGGGTTGGCCGAGTACAAAAATAGACTCGGTCCCAGTAGCTGGCGTCGATTCACCACATTCTCTCTGTCAGATGCCGCGGCTGCGGCGTCTTCAACGTAGCACAACACAGCTGTGTCGCCCCCTGTCCCATTCGCTGCGGATGTCCAGCGGTGTCGAATCATTGTCACCAGGGCCGTGACAGAGCGGTGAATGTGTTCACGACGCGGCGCAACCTGAGCTTGCTCTATCAGGGGGTCGGGTGGCGGCCCCGACATTTCAGCAACGGCCTCGACAACATCGCCAGGGCCTATGACAAGGGTATAGTTGGTCCCCATCCCAGAGCTGTCAACATCGTATCGGTCGTCCTGCCCATCCAGCGCACCGCGCCAGAAGGTGCGGACAGGAGTGGAAAGCGACTCGGCGATGATCAACTTTGTGCAGTCCGCAGCGTCCTGGAGGAGGTCCAGGAAGTCCTCCACGTCGATCATTCGCGCCAAAGTAGGGACCAGTTCGCGCCCATGAGAAGCGGCACGAGAGCTGCGGCCCATGCCGCCTTCCAACTGCCCCCAATTTTCATCGCCTCCTGACACTCCATCCCCCAAGTGGCGCCTCTGTGGCGTCAAGCTCAGACGAATGTGCTGAGAGAGTGGTTCACCCTTGTCATGCCTGTCAGGTGTCACCAAGACGACGGACGGTGGCTGGGTCTGGGCGTGCCGCCCGCTGCCAGCAGCGGCTACACTTTGAGAAGGCCGTTGACTCGGTGGAGCCATACCGTTGTGCACACCCGCTGCCACCATCCCACCACCCAATGTTGCGTACGCCTCAGGCGAGAGACGGATAGGTGGTGAGTCAGTTGGCGACACCGTCGGCAACGGCTGCTGGGAGTACTCCAAGGGAGTTTCACCACCGCCCAGTGTCGGCGCGGTGGCACTACAGCCCCTCCACGGCAGTAGGTCGTCCTCTGTCGTCTTGATCAGGAGGAGGAAGAAGTTCCGGTGAGAAAACGGGATGTGAAGGGGTTGCTTTAGGTACCTTCCGCTACCGCAATCCACCCAGTGCACGACTGCTTCAACTATACCTAGCTCCCAGTCGGTGGGGATTCGGAGCGTCACCACAGCGCGACGGAGTGCATCCCCGCCCACTGCACCTTCTTGCGTACTGCTGGCATTGAGGCGGTTCCACTCCTCCTCTAGAATGAGCTGCTTGGCAACGTCGTCGTAGAAAGAGGGGACCATCCCCCCTTTCACGCGAAAGACGGCCTCCCGAACAGGTGGTTCGGTCGTCTCGGCTTCCTCCTCCTGGCTTTCGCTGCTGTGGCCTTCGTCAGCCCTCCCTGTTGCCCTGGTACCCACATCAAGGTTGTCTTCGTGAATATCGAAAAGAAACTTGACAGCATCACTATAGAGGGCCGCAATGGATTCGTCCTCCATAAGCTGTGCCTGTGCCACTGCTACTGCTGTACCCCTGCTACAGCCATGAAGCTCCTGGCGGCTGTTGTAAGGATATTGGAAGCGGTTGAAAAACTGGAAACGCACCGGGTCCTGCAAAGGCGACCACGTCGATATGCAAAATGGGAATACCAGTGGCTCAACACGGAGTGTGGAGAAGTCGAACGGCTGAAACTCAAAAGACTTGTCAATAAATTCAGGCAACCCAACACGGACCCAATTGACCACCTGGAGAAGCTTCGGCTTCGCCCACTTCCAGAAGGCGTCTGAGCGATACACACGCCACGCCTCCACCTCGCACTTTGGCGAGTCGAGGTAGACGAAGAAGTCACAGATGTCCGCGCCAGCGATGGCCATCTGTCCCTGTATCTGGCACATGTACTGTGGCGGGATTCCGTACGGCCGGTAGTCCTCTTTCCGGCAGTCATATAGGGACATGAAGGGAGACTTGATTTCCAGGAGCCGGAGCTTGCGTCTCGGTGTGGTCCTGATTTCAGAGAGGGCCCTCGATGTGTATGGCGACGTAAAAACCGGTTCCGACGACTTGGCCCGCGTTTCCGTAATGGTTTGCTGGGGGGCGTCAGTAGGTTGGGTTGAGCTGTACAGCGGGCTAGACGGAGATGGTGTCCCCTCTTCTTCCCGTGAGCGCCTTCCATTAAAGTTAATTTTTATGGCTACAGATTTTCGAACACCTGGCGTTGGGGGCGTCAGTGGTGTACTTGGGGAGGGTTGTGTCGCTGACATTGGCGAAACCGCACCACCAGCCTGGCGTTGGACCATATGTGTAGGTGACGCGCCAGATAGGCTTTGTGACCTACAGGTCACGGGGCGGTACTCCTCATAATAAAAGCTCTGACCATCAGGTGAGCAACCCAACATTCCTTCCTTTGACAGAAAGAATCCACCGTCGAAGACTTTGATTCCCGTCAAGACCTCGTAGAGAGAGCGGGACTTGGGCTCGGTTTTGATTCCATGTGC
>AUXJ01001896.1:0-16685 GCA_000482205.1 Herpetomonas muscarum
TGCGGAGGCAAGCAATGGGTAAATAGTATCAATGTAGCAGCAACGACTGTTACATCGTGCGGATTGACGGAGGGGGGGAGGGAGGGGAAGGGGGGGGGGGGGAAGTAGAAGCACGAGTATCCTTGGAGCCAGCTGGCCGTCACTGCGTCCTTGGCCACGGCACGATGGACCGGTCAAAAGAAGGGATTTTCAACGTCGTCATCAATGTCGACCCCCCGGCGTCCCTTGGGGCAAATCAGTAGCCACAGCAAGGACAGGAGCGACACAGCGATGAGGCCATAAGGCAGGTATTGTAGTATCTGCGAAATACCAATGACCTTTTCGACGTACGTCGTGAAGACGCTGAAGATGACGGTGTCCTTAGCGTAGACATCGAAACTCTTTGCGCAGAGTTGAATCGATGCGACGGCAGCCAGTGTCGCCAAAAGGGCGTTGAAGAGAAGTGCGTTCACCATCGTCCCGCCACGGCGCATGGGAAACACTGGGAACGTCAGGAGGTGGCCGCTCGCTGTCAGGCAACCAAAGACTGTGCACCACAACAGATACAGCGCCAGCACCCCGTACACGATTGTCCCGAGAAGAGGGACAAGCGAGTCAAGGATGAGGAGGACCGAATTAAGGAACGCGTGGGTGTCGGTGAGGTTGTGAAGCACAATGTGCTGCAGCCAGGCAATACTAAGGCATGCAGCGAAGATGGAAAGTGTCAGCATCACGTATTGCCGCAACACTGACGCACTGCCCATCCCAAAGGCGGCCTCAGCCTCCTCATATGCCATTTCGAGGGTGTGCACCTCCTGGCGAAAGGCCACCAGCCTCCGCCGCTGGTCGCGGCTTGGGCTCCCAGTGCCAATCTCCCGGTCCAGTGCTCGGCCCACCTCCAGTAGCCGCTCCGTGGACCTGTGAATGCGGGAGCGGGCGGCGTCGTGTTCCGGCCCGCTCACGGCCCTCGGCCGCTTCAGGAATGCGCGGATGCCCTCAACCGGGACAGCAATGAAGCCCACGCCACAGAACACAAAAAAGAACATCCAGCCAGCAGCTGTCGTGAGTGCCAGAAGGAATGCCATCGGGGGGATTTGCTCCGTGTGAACGGCACCCTTTGCATCCCTCACTTGGATAGTACCGATGGCAAGCCACGACAGCACGAAACCGACAGCCAGACAAATGTCGAAAACCACGGTCGCCATAGCCGCTCGCCTGGTAGCCTTTCCGGTGACACCGCTGAAGCCACTCTCGGCGCCCTCCACCGCTGTCGTGTCGTCGTCTGCCACGACACTGTCCGTCGACTGGTACAGCATCACGCCGAACGGAAGCAGTACGCACGCGAAAAAAAGACAGATGGACAGGCCGACGGGCCATATCCAGGCTATATACGCAGCGTAGGCAGCGCTCTCCTTTGCCAGGGCAACCTCCAACGGCAGCACCATCACAAACAGGGCGGAGAGGCCCGCCGCCAGAGCGGCAAGGACGATGCCGAGGGTGGATCCATCTAGTTCCTCCTGAGCAACAAGGATAAAGGCTGCATAGAGCGCTAAACAGATGAACAAAACGGCGACCACGGCCGCCACAGCCAACGTCCACAAGAGCATCCTATCCAGAAACCCGGTAGTGGGTGAGACACGGGGTGGAAGGGGGAGTGGGGAGAGGGGAAAGTTGGGGAGCGCATTAAAGGATGCTGGGTTTTTTTTCATGACTAGAGGTCTGCTCGCCGTCGCGAAAAGCGAGGTGAAGATTGCCAAAACACTCCGTGTGGGGTGTCTGCTCCCTTGGGAGCTGAGGGAATGAACCCCCTTGTAAAATCAACCAAACAGGTTGCGATCAGATCCCACATCAGCTTGGGTGGGTAGAGGGAGTTTTTCTTTGGTCTAGCGGTGCTGGAACATCATATATGTTTTTCCTCCTTGCCAAAGGATTGTTGGGTGGGGAGCTCCACGGTGAGCAAAGCTCAGTTTACAAGGTCCTGTTGGGAGAAATGCGGTGCAGGAAAGTCGAGAACGGGAGGAGAAGAGCGAAGAGGGGCTAACTGGAAAAGTAGAGCCGTGCCGAAACATCGGAAACGATCCATTGCATGCCATCTAGGAGGCCGTCACCTGTCTTTGCACTGCACGGACACAGGTGGACATGGCGACGGCCGCTGCGGATCGTCTCTACATCGAGGATTTTCTCAATTTCCGCCGGAGGCAGTGCGGTGGGGATATCTAGCTTGTTCAGGAAAATCAACAAGCTCGCCCCCGCGAGGCGCTCCTCCTGTAGCAAGGCGTGCAGCTCACGCTTGCAGTCCTCCAAACGGGCGGCATCGTTACTATCGACCACCCAGATGAGGCCATCTGTGCTCTCAAAATAGTTACGCCAGTAGCTACGCAGCGACTGCTGGCCGCCAACATCCCACACGTTTAAGGTGCAGCCCTGAAAGGTGAACGCAGTGATCTGGAAGCCCAAAGTTGGGCTAATGGAGCTGGTGTCTTTCCCGCAGAACTTCTTGACGCATGTTGTCTTTCCAGCGTTGTCGAGGCCCAGCATGAGGATGCGCATCTCGCGCTCCTTGCGCTTCGTTTCCTTGATGATTGAAAGGAGACCCATCCTCACAGCACTGGTGCAAAAGACAGAGCTAGCAAGCAAAGTGCCCGTCTATGGGTGTGAGGGGCTGGAACGGCAGAGTGGGGAGGGGGAGCTTCAGTAAAAGTAGTAGCGGCATTGTAGCGAGCAAAAAAAAGAAAAGAGCAAATGGGTGAAGGGGAAAGTGACGGGGTGGAGCGCATTGGAGGACGGCATGTGCATGAGACGCCATAGTGCTCCCCTGAGCTGGGAGATCTGGGCCGGGGGGGGGGGGGGGGGAAGGGTAGGAAGGGTGACTCACAAGGAGGAAATATAAGTCCACCACAGGCACCACCACGACCCACCAACCCATGTCCGAAGGGTGGGTTACGAAATATGACAAAGCACAATTGAGGGCGGTGCAGACCAAAGCCCAGAAGACCTTCCCAAGAAGAAAAGGTCGCCCACGAACCAACACAATCACTCAGTCTCATTCGCATATGAGTAGGGGCACCGAGATACAGTAATGATGTCACCACCCCTTCAACTCCTCGTGTATCAACGGGAAGAAAAAGGGCTGGTGTGGCTACCGTTCATGTACTTGTTTATATTTTTTTTGTTCTACAGAACACACATCCTACAGGTTGCCAACATCAGTCAAGCGGCTGGGCTTGTTAAAAAAAGGGGAAAGAAAACGGGATGAAAAGGGCGAGCAGGGGCAAGTGCGAAGGGGGGAGGGGGGGGGAGGGGGTAAAGGGAGGGGGAAAGGGGAAAGGAGCGAACTGACAGGAATGTCAGACCAATAGGAAGAAGGAACTCTGTAAGGGGACCAAATCCCGAAGCCTGCGCCGACCTTACTCTGCACCTGCCGCTTGCGATGTTGGCGCGTCGCATTATTCACGTCTTACTTAACAAAGGGATATATAGATAGATACGAAGGAGAGAGAAAAGAAAAATCCTAAGAAGATGCCTTTCCAACAGTAGCGGCCCTCCTCGGCAGCCTTGCATCGACGTACGTCTGAACGAAATGTGAACAGGGGTGTGAAGCACAGGCGAGCTGGGATGAATCTGCGTGTGTGTGTGTGTGCGTTTGAAGGGTGGGGTACGTTCTTAGGGTGTTGGGGGTAGGTTGGAAAGGGACTTCTTTGCGAGAAAAATATAGATGAATCACAAAACTCGTGCAGCTAAAATGTTTGCGTGTGAATGTGAGCGTGGTGAGACGCAGAAGGGCTGAACGAAACTGCGGCGGGATTTTACTCACGACATACATAGGAAGACGCGAGTATTTTGGGGTAACGAGGAGCAGATCGCCCTGTGCGAATAACCGTTCCATATCCTTCTCCCTCTTCTGAGGATTGGCTTACCACCAGGCGGCCTTGCGGATGCTGTCATCGTAGGACTCGACGGCCTTGTGGAGGCCGTGCATGAAGGCGAAGATGGGCACCATGGAGAGGACGTAGAACTGCATCATGTTGTACAGCCACGTGCCCCAGCGGGAGCCAATGGAGAAGTACGTGCGCACCTGCATGAAGTCGGAGTAGCGCTGCTCGACGCCGGCGACATCCCAGGTCTTGTTGAAGTCGCGCTTGTGGTACTTGGACTCGGTCGCTTCGTACTCAAGGCGGCGCTTCTGCTCCGTGCGACCCCAGCCGTACAGCGTGGGACCGGGGCGGGCAGGGGCCTTGTTCACCTGGCGGCTGATGAGAGAGCGGCGCAGCATGCTTCTTAAGTGCAAGTAATGCGGTAAGAGAGTAAGTGTTAGGTTTTTCTTTACGAAATTAAGAGATGAAAGGCTAAAGTGACTCGAGCGTTTGAGCTAGACACGGGAGTTATCTACGGATATTCCTACTACAGGGTGTGTTGCCAAACGTTGCGAGTATATTAGAATGTAAATAGGTGATAGTTGGCGGTTATATGTAACGTGAAAATCACAAATGAGAAGCGGAAGGGAGTAAATGAGATAAATTATGTAATTTATAGAAATACGATCATCATTGATGTAGGCGTGAGGCTGCCTGTAATCAGCCCGCACGCACACCGCGGCGTCTCAGCATACATTGCTGGACGACGAGGCAACACCCCGTCTTGACCTGGAGCAAAAAAGACAAGCAGCCGACACCGACAGTCATAACGAGTCGCGTGCTTTTCAGTATATTTTTTTTCACCGTTCGTCTTTCAGTAGTTTGCCACATTTTTGTGAAGAGATCCGTGGCTTGGTGCTACACTCCACAGCGCCGCCCCAACTAGAACCGGCGCATAAAGTGACGCCCTGCGTGGGAGGTGTGGTTACCGCGGGAGCCCGACGGGTAACCAATCGAGCCGCCAACCGCCTTGAACAGCCCATACGTCACAGCAAAAGGCACACTCGTCTTGAAGGTTGTCCGCAGAACCCCGTGCAGGAAAAAGGTGATGCCCTCGCTACGCATCATGGACCGAAACACACCGCTAGCTTCCCGGAACACAGCAACCTCTCCCGCCACATAGGACTGGAGGCTGTGCACGCCACCCGAGCGTTCCCGAGACGACAGCGCAGACCGGAAGCCATTGCGGATGGGCGTTGTGAGAAAGGTCATAAACGCGTGGATACGCAGGGCGGCCCAGAAGTTGGCGAAGAAGCCGTGCTCATATGTCTGCTGCAACACAGCCAGAGAGACACCATGCCAGAGAATGGCAATGAAGGAGGCCGCAACACCACCGCAGAAAAAAGAAAGCGCGCCGTACTGGCGACGGCTCGCTACAAGACAATCCAGCAGAGTCGAGTAGGCAGCTTTGTCGCGACGGTTGTAGCGACTGCCTCCACCGCTCATGCGGCGGGCGACGGTACCTACGAACATCTTTCCATTGCCCGCCAGCATGCCGCCTAAGATGGCACCAGGTGCCCCACCAGACCCCAGCACGTAGCCAAAGTAAAGCAGACCCTGCGGCGCTGCGATGAGCATAGGCTGCGACGGGTTCGTGGCCATGCCCCGATAACGGCTTGTGACGAACTCACCCCAATTCACGCTGCCCATACCGCGTAGATTAAACTGCTTCACAAAGTCGCGGTACGGATACAGTCCGAACACTGTCAGCGCGCTCGACACATAGGCGATCGTACCGTTGGCAATACTCTCCATTGTGTATACTGGGTGGAAACGGGGGAGGGAGTCCAACAAAGAAAACTAGACTTGATCCGGAGCTAATCTATATCCCCGCTAAAACGTACGTACGAATGGGGGAGGGAAGGGCAGGCAAGGCCAAGATCAATGCGATACAAGGAGCAGTGTTAGTTGGATGTATTGGAGGGGGAAAGGGGGGGGGGGGACCAACGGAACAAGGTCTCGTAGTGGATGGTGGCGTGGCGGATGGGGGTGCCTGCGCACCACCTTTTTCTGCTGTGTATGGAAGCAATTGCCGATAGGCTGTGCCATTCCCTCCTATCCTCCTGCACGCTTCCTCGCTGGTGTGCTTTCCACACGGTGGTTGTATTCTGCGCGATTATATATTGATTTTTTTGGTGTATCTATGCTTCATCTGGAAAACACGTGTTGTGTAAAACGTACACACACGGGATGTCTTGTTTTTTTTATTTGCCTCCCTCCCCTGCTCCTCTCCAACCTACATCTGTCAGTTTCTTCGTGTAGGCGACCGCCAGCAACGGGGCAGAGAAATGGAGTGAATGCAAGGAGAGGGGGATTTATGAATCTACTCTATCCTTTCATTGTGATATGGGGGGACACTGACGTCTCACCGCAAGGTGCCGCCACACGTGGTACTCTGGCTGTGCGCGATTAGACGGGCTGGAATATCTGATCACGTGCTTCGTATCCGGCAGACTGTCGGAGTCCTAGCCGCCCTGGTACCAACAGCTGATCCGCGTTGTACAGCTCCCATTGATCTATCTCAACCAATGTGAAAAGCTTCTTCGATGCCGCCGCACCCCCACTCACAGTGAGGCCGTGCAGCAGCATCTGGTCCTGGGAAACCCACAGGCCACGCAAGGGGAGACCTTTGAAGAAGGGGTTGACGCTGACCTGTCCGTTAATGGCGTTCATTCCCACCGGGATGTCCCCAGTGGGGGAGCACGTATCGGTCGTGCTACCAGTTACCTTTCGCAGTGAACCGTGCAGTACGCTGGCATCGGCGGGCGTGAGGTCGGTAAGACTTACTACACTCGTCGTCAGGCTGATACAGATGCTTTCGCTGCCCTCTCGGACCGCTAGGAAGCCACTTGCAAGGCCTGGGTGGTTGGCGCGCAGCCAGAACGGAGATTTGAAGCCCAAGTCCGACGCTGCGGCCTGCAAATTATCGACCACCTCCTCCCGGGTAAAGAACAGGCCGGACAGGCCGCAGCGCGGGGTGTACGCGTTGGCAGGGGTCTTCAGGAGCTTCTCCACGTTCTCGACTGAGCTGGCGTGGTAAAAGGAGCGCGGCTCAAAATCCTCAGCGCTGTCCTCTGGGCTGATGAAGTGAGTAGGCAACGGCACCGTGTAAAGGTGTGGGTCAGCTTTGAGGCCCTCTGTGACCACGCGCGCCGGGATGAACTTTTGCACGGACGCGGCTTTTGAAAACTGCTCGAAGAGTGGCTTTTGGAACTGCCGCATTTGCTCCAGTAGTGCAATGGAATGGTGTGCTTGGAACGGCAGCGGGCCTGTCACTGCATTGCACACTTTTCCTAACTGCTGTGCTATGGACAGCGCCTTCTTCGCAGGTGCTTTCTTTCGGTACGACATTCCCAACTGTGTGTCGACAGAGCGGGACCAACCAGTCGCACAAGGCCTGTATGGGGCACTTATTATAGAAATAAAAGCACAGATGACAGTGGCCACGGCACAAGCGGGAATGAAGAAGCTGAGTGAAAGGGGAGAGAGCAGGCAAAGTGAGGAAGCGGGACAAAGGGAAATGGTACAGGGAGGAGAACAGAACATTGCAGTCAGTCAGTGCAAGACTACTAACGTGCTGAACGCGGAACACACATCAAAGAAAGCACAAAAGCAGATGAAGAAAACGCCGCCAAAAGCGAACATTACAGTAGTGAGCTAGTGAGCTCATCACGAGTGTATATAAATAGCATCGTCTTTTGTGGTGACGTACGGGGGATACGGTACACTGTAGAGGTGATCTGTGGCGCATGAACCGTCGAGGATAGTGCTCGCACATGGGGAAAATGATTCCCAGTTGCCATAAGCACCCAACTGCAGCGGAGGCATAGTGGCCAGGTAAAGAAAACAAAACAATTGTAATCAAAGGAGAGGAAGGGTTGATAGCTACATTACTTGTAGCCAATTTGGAGAAGAATGAGAAACCGTGTGTCCAGGGAAGAGCGACCACGGGAGAAAGTAAGGACCCGTCGCGGAGAGGCAGAAAAAAAATGTAGGTCTGGTGCACAAAAGGTAATGTTAGCACACGACACAAGGGATGGCCAAGGTACAGGGCGGGACCCACTGAACGATAGAGAAGCGCTTAACGGGGGGCACCCCCACTATAGACACCGCACAGGCCCATTGTAACATGCTGCTTGAAGGCTAGCTTTCACGAGCGCTAGAATTGAAGCCTGTTACTGAATTGGAGGAGGCTATCGCTCCCTCCGCCCGCTGCAAAGCATCATGGCAGTATCGGAGCGACTCAAGATCAGAGGGGGCTGACCGAAGTGCCTCACGGATATTTCGCGTGATCGACTGACAATCGAGGAGAAAGCCCTCCCTCTCCAACTCTAAGCGCTCCCTGTCGTCATTGAAGCAATCCCGCTCTCGGCGGAACACAGCAGTCATCTCGCGTTCTCGAAGTTCAAGTATGGTTGCCTTTTCGGCGAGAAGGCGCCGATCACGCGCCGCACATGCCGCCACTTCTACAGCGGCGCTGTGCAAGCGCGCACCAAATGTTAGCACGCGATGATTTCTTTGCGCAGCCTCGTCGACAGTAATCACCATACGATCATGCATTTCCGTTGCCGCAAAGCTGAGATAAGCACGCTCCGCAGAGTAGAACGATACCAGATCTCCCCTTCTCAAGGCAACGGCCTCGGCAGCATGGGAAGCCTCCAACTGCTTCTGTTCGACCTCAGCAAGGGTGGCCGCAAGTGTCCTCTTCTCCTCTGCCATCATTTTCTGGGTAACCGCCAAGCCCCGTTCATAGGTTTCTTTGTCCTGCTCGAAGGCAGCAGCCTTCTCCTGTAATTCATTTTGCAGTGCCTGCATCTCTAATTGGAAGAGTCTCAACTGCTGCTCCTTGTCCTCCACCTGTCGAAGGCGAGTCGCATAGTCGCTCTCTTTGGTAGTCAACTGTCGCTCCCGCTCACGGAGCTCTACGCGTTCAGCCGTCTCGGATTCCTGCTCCCTCGCTCGAAGGGACCGGGTGATACCCTGCTCACGGCGGAGCTGCTCCTCCAGCATGACCACCTTATCACGCAGCAGTTCATTTTCGTATCGCGCGTTGTCTAATTGGTCTACTATACTTCTGCATTTGCTTTCCTTCCGCGAAAGGTGCTTTCGCATCAAGGCATCCAGCTCCTCACATTTGGTGAGGTAGTGATGGCGACTGGGATCCATCAAAATTTCCCTCTCTATCGTATAAGTGCTGAAAAAACGAGCAATGAAATCTAAAAGAAAATGGGAGTGATGTCAAAGATAAACCTCAAGTAGACGCATGGAGGATGCTTCTGTATACTACGTAACACAACGGGAATAAAAGTCATGGAAGGGAGCGAAAAGGACACAGTGGTAATGGGTGGGAGTAAAAGAAACAACCAACAGAGCTCTTTCATTGAGTTCATCGCAGAATTCCAACATCGTAACTCTTTCATCATCTGAAAGAATCCAGGCGAGTCCAGGAGTCCCAAGTCTCCCTGTATATCTGAGACGTAGGGGCTGCATCTGCAACTGACAAATCAGAGGGAAACAAAGGGAAAATTCTTCACAACATGGTTCATTGTTGACATCTCTACTTGAGAATTCCGGAGGGAGTGGCAGTAGGAAAGTTGTTCGAAAATTCTATTGAAGATCTAAAATGGAAGTAGTGGTTGGGTAAACAAACCCAGCATAAAACGGAGGGATCAGCAGACCAGAAAGGTAGTAACGAAAATACAAATTTCTAGTATGGCATCTGAAATGCGAGAGGGAAAATGAATCGAGATGAGCTTCAGCTGGGTAAATTCCGTTGAAGTAAAAGTGGGACAGAGGACACCGAAGTTAACTTCTCCTCATTTTTTTCTCTCTTATGTGCCAGTGTGCTGTCGCAATAATATTGAGCGTGTAATGAAAATAAAAGGTCTAGTATCAGTTTTGGCACACCCATCTAAATCCGAGCCGCCAGTGAGAAAAAAAATGAAGACAGAAAATGGGTCTACTAACAAGAAGAAGAGCATGGGTGGCACGGTGAGTAGTATATGTGCGACGAAAGGAAGGTGAAGCTAATGCAAATGAACCGTGAAGTGACTTCCACCATGGCAGCTATGTCTGTATTTAATTACTCTTTCAGTGTACCACGCCAGAAATGAAAGCAAGCACACGCGTAAAGGTAAAAAAAAAGTGTTTGTGGGATCATGAAAGGAATGTAACAGAAGAAACGCAAAAAGGCGGGGCACATATTTCTATAAAAGGTGTGCACCCGTGAGAAGGGGACCCATGCGTTTTCATCAGCCAGAGTCAGATGTCACGGAGAGCACCCCTGTGGAAAGCTGCTACTGCTCTACCGTCTCCGGTGCGGCAGTGACAGACCGCTTCTTTGGATGCCGGAGCGGTCCTTCCGTGAGGTTCAGACGTTCCATAAAGACAGCCTCCGCCTTTGGCTGCGCGGAGGTAACAAACATGGAGACGCTCTTCTTCAACACTAAATTCTCACGCCGAAGCTGCTGCAACTCCGTCTCCTGCTGGGTGCTGAATTCCAGCATTTTCCGTAGCTCCTCGCCGACCTTGCTGTTGGCCTCCCGTCGGAGATTCCGGAAGGCGTCATGAAGGCGGTTGTACCTCTCGACAATAATATCCCGGTCGCGAAGTAGATCGTCCCGCTCGTCAATGAGCTGTTTCAAAGACGCCGCATCTGTTGCGCAGCGACCCTTCAGCTCCTCGACAGCTCCTCGCAGCTTCGTTGCCGTGTCCTTGCTCGAAGCAGCAGACTTTTCTGCTAATTCTCTCTGCTGCCTCTCTTCCGCAGCCACGGCGGCGTAATGTTCGGCCTTTTCAACGTATTGGTTGAGTTTGTTGCGGAGCTTGTCAACCTCCATCCGTTTGTCTGCCATAATTAGCTGCTGTTTTTCTTCTTGGCAACGGAGCTGTTCCTTTAGCGTCTCATTTTGCGTTGTCAGAAGCGAGTTACTGCGAGTGAGTTCCGATACACGCTGGTCGGCCTGCTCCAAACGAGCAGTGCGCTGGGAGAGCGCGTTCTGCAGCTGACTAGCATCCTCTGTGGCTGCGCGCAGGTCACTTTCTGCGATGTCTAACGTCTTTGTCTGTGCGGCGTACTCGTTTTCCAACGCTAGCAATTTTTCTTCTAGTTGAGAAACATGCGTGTTCAAGTCGCGCTCCTTCGCACTCTGCTCGTCGGCCAACTTCTGCAACGAGTGGATGCTGGCAACATGCTTTTCGTTCTCTTCCTGCATTTGGTTCAGATTTGCGTTAAGAAGCTCATCCAAATCGCCGAGCTCCGTGCGCATCGCATCCACCTGCTCCTTGAGCCACGCGTTATCTCGCTCCAACGAGGTGTTCTTCTCCTCAGCCGCCTTCACCTCGGTGGCTGAAGCTGCAGCTCGGCTTTCCAGAGAAGCAAACATAGCACGCATGCGAACAAGCTCCTCATCAGCGTCATTTGCCTTTGCCTTTGTTGCCTCCAAAGACGAAAGTAGCTCCTTGTTAGCCTCGGACAAGACAGAATTTGCCTGCTCCGCGTCTTTAGTAGTACAGTGCAGGTGTTGGCAGCGCTTTACCATTTGCTGCAAATGGATGGTAATAAATGACTGCATCTCAACGAGGGAGCCGAGCTCGACCACTTGGCGATCGGAAAGCTCGCGTGCGACGAGTTCCCGAATTTGCGTATTTTTGAGCGAGTCATTAAGCTGTCGAACCGACTCAATTGCAGCCGAGCAACGCTGATCAGAGTGCCGCAAAGCCTCGCTCATTTCCATACGCGTTTGCGACAGCTCTGACTCGAGTGCGGCCTTTGTCTTTTCGCTCCTCTCCTTGAAATTGCTAGCTTCGATGACTTCAGTGGAGTAGCATTCCTTGATGGCAGCAAACTGTGCCTCAGCCTCCTCCTTTGCCTTGGCAACAGCAGATAATTCATTTTCAAGGGATGTGCGCGCTTCTTGGTATTCCTCGATAAATTTCCGTTGCACAACTGCGGAGTCCTCGAGAGCCTGCACATCCTTTTCCAGACCAGAAATAATTTCAAGCTGCTGCTTGGAAACATTTTCGGCATCGGTCAAGGACGAAGTGAGCTTGGACACTTCCTCCGTGAGTTTCTCTTTTTCCGCTCGGAGGGACGCAATTTCCGCGGCAGTGGAGCCCAGGGACGATTCCTGGTCGGAAAGTTTCAATTTGAGGTTCTCCACTTCAGCGTGACGCGCGCGAGCGTGCTGCTGCGAGAGCTCTGTATCGTCGCATAGCTTCTCGTTCAACGCCTTGAGTTCGTCGATGCGAGAAATTAATTTCTCAGCCTGCGCGGAAATTTCATCTTTCTGAGAACGCACCAGCTCCATTTCCGTCTTCGCCTTTGACAGGGACTCGCGCAGCTCCTCCAACTCACGGCTGCTTTGCACCTCGGCAGCGCTCGACTTTTGCAGTTCCTGCTGCATTGCAGCGGTAAGCCCCTCGTACTCCTTGATCTGCTGCAATGCCTCCGCAAATTCGCTGCGCGACTTGGTAAGCGCTTCAGCCAGTTCCTTTTGTTTCCCGTCGAGCTCCGTATATTTTTCCTGCTGTGCAGCCAATGAACTGGACGAATCGGAGAACGCTTTCTCCAGCTCGGCGACTCGTTCACGCAGCTTTTCCTTCGCTTGCTCGCTGTCGTGGAGCTGGTGAGAAAGCTTGGAGACCTGGCGTTCCGAATGGTCTAATTTCCTCCGGACATCGGTTGCCTCCTTTTCCCACTGACCAACGACATCGTGTGCTTCCGTCCGCAGCAACTCCATTTCCTTCTTGCACTCCGTGCGTTCGTCCAGAGCTGTCTGCCATTGCGTCTTTGTGGTCCGCAGCTCCTCCTCCAGCTGAGTAATCCGCTGCTTCAGCGTTTCGAGGATACGCTCGTGCTTTGCGTCCCCCATTGTTAGAGTGACTTCAGGGTTTGGATCTATTCTAAATGCTGTTAGCCTGGGCCCTAATAATCGGCTGAGAAATTTGAAATACACACATCGGAGTGAAAGAAAGACAACGGACAAAGATACGTAATTGTTGGGAAAATAGAACATTAATTTAATTCCACCGAGTCATCGACATACACACTTCAATTTTCGGTAGGATAACAATTAGGTGGACAAGCTGCGATTCCTGGGTATTTAATTATTTTGTATTTATTTCTGGCACAACAACTAGAATAACATCTTTCATGAAATTAGACGGTGATGGGGGCATGGATTCCACTCTGATACTCCCGTTCCAGTGTTCTAGCATGGCTAGCGCTCAACGAAGGTCGTTCCTGCACTCCAGCCAAGTATGCCACTGATTGCTGAAAAGCGGGGTTAGTGCGCGGGACACCGGGAGTGGAGGAGGAGGGGGGGGGGGGATCAGCGATACAGGCTATAGAGGGCCACAAATCCTATTAAAAGTTCTCGCGGCACGTGTCACAATAGGAAAGTCATACAGGGGGGGGGGGAGGTTGCCTGCCCAGTGGAAAATGCGAGTGGGCAACAGAGGTTACGGGGTTGTTGTTGTTGTGTGTGGGGAGGGGGGGGCAAGAGATATCCCCAGCCACTGAAAAGGGTGAAATGTCCTCTCCAACTCCCTCGCATACATCTGTTATAAATTATCTAAGAGGTGATCAGTACGTAATTATCTTTCCAGTGCTCTAACGTTGTGGGGGTGGGGTTGCGCCTGCTGACAAAAAATGATCTGTCAGCTACAGCGCTGGCGAACCCGGTGCAGCTCCGTCCCTCCCCTTGGCGTAGCGTTATTTGTCCCCTTCCATGGGCCACCCTGGGTGGACAACGCAGATGCGCCGAACGCAACCAACGGACTTGCCCGAATGGTGAGGTGGGGTTACTTATTTACAACATCTGTGCTCCCACAACGCTCATCACAACCAGTCTTCAGCTCTTACCACCGCCAGCAACTGGGGGCGATAACATTTCAAAGGGGATGCATCTCACTACAGGAGCCACCTCCCTTCCGACCGGTGTGCCTGCGTGGGATTTCAACTGGCGTCTATTGGGAATGTCAGTTATGTCTCGCACATTGTTATCAACATCCTCCCAATTCACCCGCGGGGACTGGCTGCGGGGTCAGAGCCGTTTGACAAATAATCGAAGGGAGAGGGGGGTATCCTGGGTAGCCCTCCCCCCTCCCCCACACAAGCTTCCTACCAATATGGGGGGGGGGGGTATGTTAGACGGATGGGAGCCTGGCTCAAGACCTTTAATGTGCTGATGCTCCAATTTCTGTAGGCCGGATGCAGGCTATTGCACGCTGTCACCGTCTTCTGTGACATCAATTTGGTGGTGCACCAAGTACGATGGGTGGTGCCCGTCCGTTTCGTAATTTCAGCACTGGACATAGACAACTAAAAAACACTAATTATCGCAGGGAGGGTGAATAATGGGGGTAGTCTGGTCAAAATTTATCGAAGCGGTTGATCATTGACAGGTGCAGCTGTGGATAGCGATAGAACCCAGTCAACGTAAATGGAGGAATCGTTGTGTGCATAATTCCCACCATGATGCGAGGATAAACATACAGTGGAGCTGGATACTGTTGTCTAATTTGATACCACCGCAATATCCCACCACTTTATTCCCTAGTAGCATTTTATACACATTAAAGCGTATATCAAGATATTTTACGAGAGCACAAATAAAACTTATACCTGCGCCTACCAACATCCCTGTTCGGGTCTGAGCTTCGTTGCAGGTATTTCAGCTGTAATAATAAACGAGTGTCGTGGCACGTGAATTATTTAACGGTAAATACATCAACAACAAAAAGTTCGTTCCTCCCTATACCCCACGCATCGCAGCCGCGTCTATAAAGATCTATTATCCTGCTGATATATCTGGAGATACTCACCGACGTACTTTCTATATTATTTTTGCGGGATTTCTTGTTTCACCACCTCATAAAACGCATTCGCCATTTCCACCTATTGCATTGAGTCCGCCCTTCTCTCCCTCTCCCTCTTCCTCGCCTCCTTCACAAACACAAGAGTACCAGATAGGAACATTAAAACAACCTGCTATTTATACCAACAGCGGTATTTACTGAATTTTTGTGGCTGAACCAAGTCACAGGAAAAAAATATATTTGCGTAAGGAGAGGGACCACATATACAAAAAAAAACTGTTCCACCGTCAAGATGAGCGCTCCTGGTGCACCTGCTGCCCCTGTGTTTAGGCAGCGTGTTCGCGGCGAGTCATTCAAGCAGGAGTATCAGGGCGGCGGTCGCCGACGCCCCAACCGCCGCCGTGATCCGTCCATGAACAAGACTGACAACCGGTTTGTCATCCCGAAACAGGAGCCCCAGTATACTGACAAGCTTGTACTAGTGCTTGATCTGGATGAAACGCTTGTGTACGCGCGGTCTGGTCCCCTGTACGCTCGCCCCGGCCTCGACGAGTTTTTTGCCCTTTGCCGGGATAAAATGGTTGAGGTTGTGGTTTGGACTGCTGGCCTCAAGGCCTACGCGCAGGCTATCGTGGAAAACATCGACAGGCAGAACGTAGTGTCCCATTGCATCTACCGTCACAGCAAATGGTTCACTGGCCAGCCTGGATACCGCAAGGACCTGGCTGCGCTTGGTCGGCCTCTGGACCGCGTCTTGATCATCGAAAACACACCTGACTGCATTAGGGGCTACCAGGAGAACGGCGTTCTTGTTGACGACTATGAGGGCGGCGAGCGGCCTGACAACACCATCTTCGCTCTGACTGAGGTCATTCGTGCACTGACGGAGAGCGAGATGACGGTTCCGACGTTCCTCAAGTGCTGCGATGCACTGAAGAAGACGAACATCCAGACCGACATCGGGGACTATATCGAAGTGTACCGTCTCGATGTTAATGTCTGGGAGCCTGGCACCCACGTGCGCGTCAACCGTGACCTCACCAACTAAGACCTCGACGTTTCTTCCGTGTCAGGGATGCACCAGCACTATAACAGCGATGTTTGGCATAACTATTCAATCGACAGGTACACACCCTTGCCCGCCGGTAGTATGTTGTGGTTGCTTTAATATAATTCTAATTATGCTGAGCAGCCAGGGTCGTATCTGCCATCGTCTCCGGAGGAAAGTGGGAGCACGGCGAAATAAAAGAGCTGCCGGAAACGACGACATATTCTCTCGTTGTTTTCAGCAATCTCTTTTTAAAAATATTCGTGCCTCTGACGGGTGTGATGCAGAGGAAAGCTCTGTTGTTGTCTCACTGAACCGCCGCCATCATCGTTATTGTCGGTGCAGCAAGTTTCCATACAACAGAAAAAAAGCTGATGGTGCAAGGCGAACGAGAATCACGGAGAGGGAAAGAGAAAGAAAGAACGAGTTATCAACACGCCAGGACATAGAACTCCGAATTACGGGCAACGAGTGAGAAGTGAAATTGGTGTCAAATCGGCGAAGATAAAATAAAATAAAATCACGTAATCACTCTTCATCTGACAGCGTGCTGCACAGTATCTTGTCTACCAAGGTGCCGTTGACAGCGTCGGGAAAGTGCCATTAACGTGTAGATTGTATATCTTTCGTCGGAGGTGCCACTGTCCGTGCTATTGGGGAGTTTACTGTCTTTACAAAGGCTTGTAGAAGAGGCCCGAGTTGTTGTTGTGGTTGTCCCCTTTACTTGTTTTCATTTGATGTTTTGGTGGATATTTTCATTTCGGATACCCCAAGTTTTTCCATTCGCCACAGCATCCGGTTTCATTTAACATAACGGTGCTACCGTACTATTTTTCTCTCACCACCACCACCACCACCACAATCACCACCACCATACATATATGTGACACAGTTTAGTGTTTCACGCCAAACTATTTGCAACG
>AUXJ01001902.1:0-24956 GCA_000482205.1 Herpetomonas muscarum
TGGTGGTGGGTGGGTGGGGGGGGGGGGGCAAGGGCTGCCTTCCCCCTTCGGTGTAATAGCTTGTGCGTGGCGCTACTCTTCCTTTGGAGGCTATTCACCGATAATGTCAGTCGAATCTCCCACCAGTCTGTGGCGGGGAGGGATGCCCTTTGTTTCCTTACGCGGGAGCCCTCCGGGGGTTTTGAGTGCCTTAGCAGGGCGTTTTGTGTCTATCTGTGTTGAGTCAAAAGCGATGGTATAACCCGTTTCTGTGGTGATGTTCGCTACTATTAGCAGATATCAAAATGTACCAACAATATGTCCTACTATGGAAAGATGATTCTCTCTATTACTGTACGTCCACGACCTCCCTCTTTCATTGTCTTGTAACTCCCGTGCGTGTGTTTCGACACACACACACGCACATACACATATATACCCATTAACATGTATACAGCTAGTCATCATAGAACGATATAGAATACGCTTTTTAAAAATCTACCTCCAGGATATCCGTCACAGATAAAGAAGTGTGCACTCTGCTATCTATTCATAGAAACATAATTATATTATCTCCGCGATATATAGTCTTTTCAGATACTATCTAGGCGCGTGTCACATCCCTGCCGAACACATTCGCGCTTATCGCAATTCTTCTCCACTGCCTTGAGAGATCTGCTGTTCTCGTACACGTGTGTGAAACCCACATCTTTCACCGACTGACAATGTTCATTAAGAACATCATCATTTCGGGGTTTCGCTCTTACCGAGAGCAGTCTTTCCCGGACGGCATTTCTCCAAAGACAAACGTCATTGTGGGTAAAAACGGCTCCGGGAAATCCAATTTCTTCGCGGCTGTTCAGTTCGTCCTGAACGAGCGTTTCGCCACTCTCCGTGCTGCTGAGCGTAAGGAGCTTTTCCACGTTGGCAGTGGAAGGCCCGCCTTGTCGATTTTTGTGGAGATTGTCTTCGATAATTCGGATGGGCGTCTTGTGATCCCTGGCCGGGCGGAGGAAAAGGAAGTTCGCATCCGCCGCACTGTCGGTCTGAAGCAGGACGAATTTCGTGTCAATGACCGCAAATTCACCGCAACGGAAGTTCATCAACTTCTCGAAAGCGCCGGCTTCTCCTCCAGTAACCCCTACTATATTGTGGAACAGGGCAAAATTGTGCACTTGGCGAGCATGAGCGAAGAGGACCGCTATCAGCTAATCAAAGATGTCGCCGGGACCAAAGTGTACGAGTCGCGCCGCGCCGAGAGCGAACGCATCCTTGCCGAGACGGAAGGAAAGCAGAAGCAGATTGATGAGTCTATCGCCCAGCTCGAAGAACGACTGTCAGAATTGGAGGGTGAGACAGCGGAACTGAAATCTTTTCATGAGACTGAAGCAGAAAAGAAGTGCATCGAGCATTCTATTTATAATACCGAGCTCGAGCACGCCAAGGACTCCCTGGCAAAGTTGGAGTCGGAGTGGAGTACAAATGTCGCGCGACTCAACCGATCCCAGGATTCAGAAAGCTCAGCAGATCATGAGATCCAAGTCTGCGAGGCGAAGCTGTCTGACATCAAGGCACAGATAACGCGCCTTGAGGCGGAGAAGACGAGCATCGAAAAGGAAGCACTGGAGCTCAACGGCCGTCAGGCTGTCGCTGAGATCGATGTTTCGGATGCCGCCGGCCGGATGACGCGTATTGAGCGTGAATTAACAGCTCTGCAGAAGGAGCAGGCGCTGTTGGAGAAGTCGCTCGCTGACGCAAAGGAGAATGCTCGGAAAAAACGCATGGCACTCTCTGGCAACGAAAACAAGGCCAAGGAGAGTCTTGAGGAGGCGGAGGCGAAGCAGCAAGTGCTCGAACGCATGCAAGAGAAGAGGAACCGCACGAAGCTGTTCAAAAACCGCTCGGAACGCGACAAGTGGCTGGATGCAGAGGTCAAGAACAACGAAGATGCCATTGCCACCGCAAAGAATGGATTATCGGCTGCGGACGAGGAGATTGCTCAGATTGAGCAAAACATTAAGGATGAGGCGTCGCGCTTGAAGCAAAGAACCCAAAGTGCTGGGAAGGTGGAGAAGGATTTTTCCTCCCGTGAAGCGGATATTGCCGCAGCGATGGCGAAGCGGAATACCCTGAATCAAGAGCGGAGGCAGCGGTGGCAGGCCATCCACGAGCAGGAAAATGCTGTCCAACGCCTTGACGAATCACTTCAAGCAACGAGGCGCCAGGTGGAGCGTACAGTCCGCCTGGATATCCGCCAGGGACTGCAGTCACTCAAGGAAATTCTGTCGGGCTTGAAGCCAAGTATCCGAAAAGCCGTTCACGGGCCTCTGATTGACCTAATCCGAGTGGAGGAAGGATTCGGGACTGCCGTTGAGGTCACTGCCGGAAATGCGTTATTTAACGTGGTTGTGGACACTTTCGACACAGGCGCAACGCTGCTGGAGAAAATGAACGCGGAGCGGAAACCCGGCCGCATTTCATTTTTTCCAATGGACACCATCCGGGCTGTGCCGAAAAATATTCCCACAACTGAAAGGAGTGGCCCGCTGATGGGAAAGCTGTCGTACGACTCAAAATTCGCAAGCGTCGTTGCAGAGGTATTTGGACGGACAGCCGTCACGACCTCCATCGAAGACGGAGCGTCTCTGGTGAAGGAACTTCAGTGCGATGTTGTGACTCTGGATGGTGATCAACTGGGGCGCCGCGGCGGTATCACTGGCGGTTTCCTGGACCGTCGCAACATGAAGCTCCCCGCGTACATGAAGGAGAAAGAGCTTGTGAGCGAGCTGGCACAAAAGCGGTCGGCACTGGAGCAGGCTTGTCAGGATGTCTCGCGGATCGAGCAGACTATTACGGATGTCCTGAACGAGCTGGAGGTGCTGCGGAACCAGACTAGCTCCACCGAGCGGAAGGCAGACGATAATCTTCGCGAGGCAAGGTCGTGCGAGGACAAAATCAACCGCCTGAATGCGAGGAAGGATGGGCTACTTGCTTCTAAAGCAGCGTTTCAGAAGAACATCCAACGCTCTGATGAACTCATCAACAGCCTAAGGAAGGAAAAGAAGGAGGAGTTCAAAACAACTTGGTCCGCGGAAGATGAGAAGTCGCTTGAGAAGCTCAGCACTGACCTTGCAGAGAAGAAGGCAACCGCCGCTAACTTGCAGGCGGCGGCATTAAAGGCCGCAACAGAGGTGCAGCTGTTGGAGGATACGGTGCAGCATCTGGAAAGGCGGTTGGCAATGGTTGGCGACCGCCTCCGGGAGCTTGGGTGGAGCAAGCGGACAAACACCGAGGTCGACCGTGTGCACTCGGCAATCAAGTCAGAGCATGCGTCTGTTACGGAGCGCCTCGCTGCTGTAGACAAGGCCATCGAATCTGCATCTAAGGAGCGCCAGACAGTCGAGGCACAGCTGGAGACGCTGATGTCAGGTCGCTTTTCCTCGGCGAAGAGTCTCCAGGAGCGGAAGGATCTTGTGGACCGTATGCAGGCGCAACGCACCTTGCTGATGCGTCGGCGCGACGACGCTCTCCAGAAGATTCGCCAACTGGGCGTGGTACCCAAGGGCGTGGCGAAATACGCAGGATTTTCTCTTGGCAAGTTGATGCATCAGCTCAAGCTAGTGAACGAAAAAATGCAAAAGTACACGCACATAAACCGCAAGGCCGTGGACCAGCATTATACCCTGTTGGAAACAAAGAACGACTTGCAAGCGCAGCGCGACGGCCTACGAGCCGAGCTGAAGAGCATTTACGAGCTCATGGAGCATCTCGACAGGAAAAAGCATGAGGCCGTGGAGCGCACGTACAAGCAGGTGCAGTACCAGTTCGAAGAGGTCTTTAGGGATCTTGTCTCCACGGACGGCAGCTTTGCAGAGTTGCAGCTCGTGCGCTCCAGTGGCGCACAGGATGGCAGCCAAGGGACGTCCAGTCCCATGTCAGAAGACCCGTACGTTGCAGCCCGTATTCGCGTGTCTTTTGGTGTTGGTGCCCCTGTCAGCGAGCTCGAGCAGCTCAGTGGAGGGCAAAAATCGTTGGTGGCACTCGCGCTGATTTTTGCTATCCAGCGCTGCGACCCGGCACCATTTTATTTGTTCGATGAGATCGATGCTGCCCTCGACGCTGAGTACCGTACTGCGGTTGCGCAAATGATCAAAAAGCAATCAGAGGAGTGCCAGTTCATCGTGGCGACATTCAAGACGGAGTTGCTGGATGTGGGCGACCGCGTGCTTGGCATATTCTTCCACAACAAGGTGAGCCGCATCCAAACCATTTCCAGGGATGAGGGAGTGAAACTCTTAAAGCAAGCCGCCGTGGAAGACCGGAAGCGTTCCCGTGAAGAGGACGAGGCGTAACAACACCACCTTCATAAGTGAAGTGAGCACGCATAAGTTACACTTGCACTGAAGTTCTCCCTATCTATACATACGCAAATACCTTCTGAGTTTACTTCTCAGAAGCACATCAGCTTTGTTTTGAGGCTTAAGTTATTATCCACACCCCCATTGGATTTTTTTGTTGATCAAGTTCCCTTTCTCCTTTTCTTTTGTTGTGCCACAGTTTCTTTTCTCCTGTTTTCCTTGTTCAGCTCTGAAAAAAAATATATTTCCGGTTTACACTTGTCATGTTGTTACCCTCCTCTACACCCTTTTCTCTTTACTGCACTGTTGGGTGTCATTTTCACCGTGCCCTGTTGGGCTGCGCTGTTTCTCGACCTGCAATCCAGAATGGCGAGATCAATTTACCATAGAGCTCATAGAGTTTTCACCCATATTACCTTCAGATTTCTTATTATTACACACAGAGGGACACAGGTCACCTATATAAATAAATAAACAACTCTATTTACCCTTCTTGGTATGTCTTATCGCAAAGTGTTCAACCTTGTGGGGTGGCAACGATATGGATAACGGTGCAGGGTGAGGCTTGCGTACCGTTCTATGCACTCCTATATTTTTACCAGCGGATTGTCGTCACGTTTCTGTTATCGTGGAGGTTCGCATGTATGCAGTCGTCCTGTTACGTTTCTCAACGGCTGTCAATGATACCTTACGAATGCGTGTATCTTAGCCCAAATTCGATGTACCCTACTCGTCCTCCCCTTTGTAGCCAAATATATATTGTTCGTTTCCGTTGTCCAGATGCAAGGAGGTTCTTATTTCGTTGTTCCTACGCGGAAGGGGGCTGTACCGAGTCTCACACCTTCACAGGCACGTGCTGTCCTCACGGAGGAAGAGCGCATTATGAGTATTTCACTCTTTGACACTATCGACTATTTGGATGCGTGTTCAAAGCAGCGGGTGTCATTTGCGCACTTCAGCGGCCTAGGTGATTTCCAGCTCATCTTGACGCAACGCACATCGTTCCTCGGCCTTCACCCAAGTGCGCCATCGACGGAGGCTGGTATCGCTGGCGACCACGAGAGGGGTCGGAGCACCATCACATTGGCGAAATGGGCAGAGATTGTTCGTGCCGTGAAGCCCACGTTTGCCATGCAGCTATCGGAATCTATCGCTCTGTCGGAAGCACCTTCTCGGAAGCGGAAAACCGCGGTAACGCGAGCGCAGCAGTGGGCAGCAAAAATCCACACCAGTGAGGATGAGCTCAAACCCTGCAAGTTGGTACCGTCCGCGATCGTTTCAGAGAAGGGACAGGGCCTCCTTGACATGGTGTCGCGTAACGAGAATACGCTGGAGCTCTATGAGGGCCTGCATGCGATGAGCCTGTCGGCCGGCGGGCAAACATATATGTATGCCTACTCGGTACCAGCAATCGTCGCTGCGCTGGCCAATGGCGTTAGCTACGTGGAAAGTACGTTGCCATGGGAGCTTGCAGAGAGGGGGATCGCTTTGACGTTTGCGTTGGACACCGTGAGTCCCAGCAATAACTCTCTTGGTGATGTTGAAATCGACTTGAATGACGACGCGTACACGCTGGACATTGGCCCTATTTGCCATGATTGCCGTTGCTATACGTGTCAGAGGCACAATCGGGCGTACATCCATCATCTGCTCACTGTGCAGGAGATGAACAGCAATATCCTCCTGTCAATTCACAATCTGTTTCGCGTGGCCGAACTTTTCCGCCGTTTTCGTGCGTGTGGGGACAACGAGGAGGGCCGGAATTCATTCTTGCGCGGGATTCTGTCCCAGTACTAGGTGGACGCGATTCCATTACTCCCGTATAGCCGTTCAGTACAGGGAGGGACGTTGGAGATGCTAAATTGTGCGAGGCCAATTGGATATTAAGCGAATTACCAAAGCAGTTATGCTACTGAAAGAAAGAAAGAGAGAGGGAGAGACACACACGCACAAACATGCTATAGTTGGCATTATGGTAAAAGGGAGAAACGTCCTCCATTGAACACGGTGCCTGCCTCTGTCCGCATGTCTTACTGGGCTTCTGATTCCCGGCGAGGATGTGAAGGCACTCTTGAAGAAAAAAAAGTAACGATGCTAGGCATATTTACTGTTCACACTCTGATATCTACACAAATGCACATCTTCTCGTGGCAACGCACCTTGACTAGTAGACGAACAACTCCCCGCTCCCACGGTGCTGTTGTTCGGCCACCTTGATTGCAGCGTCGAGTCCTGAAAAAAAAGGTAAATCGCTGAAGGCTCCCGCTAATTCACATAGGATACCCACATTATAGAGGTCAACGACACTTTTCTCGGCGCGCGTTGTGGAGGGATTCGCGAGAGCTGCAACTAATCGTGTACGTCTACTCCCTCTCTGACACACGTTACTCACACGGGGAGAGTGTTGTCACGTAGATGAAGCGGAGAAGGGACACCCTTGCTGAGGACGGGGATGTTAATGGTAGCGACACTAGGCGCCCCTATGCAGCGCCGGTGCGGGTGCAATTCGGTGAGGCAGCTGCAGATCTCTACATTCCTGCTTTTATAATCCATTCTATAGTTGAGCAGGTTGCTGCACCTGTTGCTGATGGCGCGAGGCGCCGTGGTCTACTGTTCTTTTTCGACGTCACAGTGGAAAGCTCTAAAGGTGCGGAGTGCTTGATTCGCATTTCCGCTCGGAGCCACGCAGAGAAAGAGCTTCTTGCCCACGGCAATGCACCGTGCCCATTCCACGGTCCATTTTGGTGTTCCTGCGGACCGATGCGATTCGCGGCGGAGGAGTTGCTCTTGATGCTGACCTCCTTACTGGGGTTCCCATCAGACTACCCCATCCAGCTGGTTGCTGACCAGGACTGTCCAGCACCTCATATTGTCCTGGATTCAGCTTCGCGTCAATGGGCAGTGCGGGTCGTCGGGACCATGCTCCCCCCGTACACACTTGGCCCGTTCAAGCTCACCCCAATGGAAGACATTGGCGCTGCTCTGCGACACTGGAATCAATCGACGTTCACGCGTGCTGATCGCTCTAACTGTTGTGCTCAGTGCGGTTCAGGGCCGCAAAGCTTCTGCACCCTGTGCCGTTGTTGGCTATGCGAAAAGTGCTACGAGTCTTGCGACAAGTGTGGCCGTCGGACTTGCCGGGCTTGCTGCACCCTGGCAGAGCCGAGCGTCAACGTCTGCTTCTCCTGCTTGCGCCAGGAAACCTAGTTTCTGTACTGTGACTACAGGACAGTGGATGCGCACCGTCAGGGTAGCCTCCATAGAGTACTGTGACATATACACTTGCCAACACACATTTCCACATACGCGCACGCAAACAGCTGTATCTTTGCATATTAGTGCATCCAGGCACTACAAGGGGCAGGTGATACATGAATATGATTGGTTTTATCGTACATAAAATTCATTTTGCTATTTTCTGTATGAACCTGATGCTGAGTCGTTCTTGCTTAACCTTTCTTTCTCTTTCTTGCCATTCTGGACTGCTGGATTGATCTGAGTTAGGCAGCACCAGCCGAACCTCACCTCCTGCCTACATCAGAGACGGAGGTTACAGCGTTTCTCTATACTGTCACGTACACACAAAGAGATTTCTTATATAAAGCATACCATATAGATATACTAGGAGCTACAGGCTCTCTATAGAATTGCCGTACGCAATTACGTCGTGCATGAAGCAGCTTCTCGTTTTTGCCGTGCTCGCGGCCTTCACCTTGTCATGTGCGTCCCTAGGTGCTGACAAATGTTCAGATGGGACCCCTCTCTTTGATCCGTCAACTTTGCATTGCGAAGCATGCCCAGGGCAAACTGTCTTTATGGACGGGGCGTGTCGCTGCGAGCTGGGGTTTGCCATGCAAACGGACCCAATGTCGGGTGCGGTCACATGTACTGATTGCGCGTCGCGTAACATGGCCGTCAGCACCGTGTTCCTATCACGAAACGGCTCTCAGCATTGCGTGCCATGCGGAGGGGATACCCAACTTGCGTGTCTCACCGATGCGACCTACAATACAAGCACTGGTCGTTGTACATGCCCAGAGGGGTCCACGGTAGCAGAAAGGGTAGGCGCACTGGCACTGACGGCTCAGATGTGTGCTCCATGCCCGGATGGCCAATGCAGTGCCGCTGCGTGCACTTATCCGTATGTGCCTATCCAGGGCGTGGTGGGCAGCACTGAGGGCGGTTTTGCGCCGTCGTGTACGTGCGCGGACGGGTTCACGATGCTGTACGACGGTTCTTGCGTCCCTACGGCAGAGTACGATAGCGTAGCGTCGGCTGCCCCTGTCGGTGCCGCCGCAATGTCGGTTCGGCTACTCAACGAGAATGGGAACGGTGGTACGGGAGCAGCAAAGTTAGTCCAGATGGTCCAGACAGACGCCGTTGGTGCGGCTGTGCTCTGCGGGCGAGGCAACATGACGGCGTGCCAGTACCTGTCTAACATGTGCGTGATCATGCAGTACAATACCGAGTCTGTCCCGTGCGCCTTGTACCTCCGGATCAAACAGATGAACGGGTGCACTGACGAATACTGCGAGAAGCCATCGAACCTCCCATGGCTCTATTACACCCGCAGCACGGTCGACGCGGTGGATAACACCGACTACACCATTCGCGCTCTCGCGCAGTCCGACCTACAGTTTGTCGTTTCCACGTTCGACCTCGCGGGCAGCTGGAAGGGCTTCTGGCTACTGCAGGACCAGGTTAATCTTTGCCGGTTGCCAAATACAGAGTTCGAGACGTTCATGCAGGCAGGAGGCACCCGAAAAGCCACGTGCCGCCGTTCGTGGAAGTGGTTTTTGACGGCGTCGGCGACGGAGTTTTACGAGTTGTATTTGATTAATCCACAAAACCGCAGTGAGCTCGTGCCGGTGCCGGCTATTGTGGAGTATTCCAACTACAACTTTGAGCCCAAGGACGTTTACGACAAGTGGCTTGCTCGCCCACCGGGAAACTACGGCGACGGTACACCTAGCTCGACAGGGTTGAGGCGCCGCTTTTACGCCTACGATAACGTCGGTGGTGTGAACGCGGGGGACACTCCTGCATTACCGAAGCTGACCTACTTGGCCTCCCTTTGGGCGGTTAGCATCGTGTTGGGCAACATAGAAAAACGCGACAATGCGCTTTGGACACCGGTGCTGGTTCTTCAGTACAGCACGAAGGACGGGTCGTTGCTTGATACAGAGCTTCCTTCTTCAGAAAGCACCGCGCTGCGCTCAGTTTCCGAGTTGCCGTTAACGAGAGAGAAGGGCGACCATAGCTTCACCGCCGAGACGAAGAGCTTTTTTCTCGCAGATAGCAGGCCAGTGCAGCGTGGGCTCATGATCACGCTGATCATCATGTCTAGTCTTTGCTTCATTTCCGCGTGGGTGTCAACCTACGGATGGATGCGTCGTCGCCAAAATCACGTCCTCGACGTCGAGGCCTTCATCCGCTTCTTTGTCCATCTTTGCAGTCACATCAGTAACACATACACTCTTGTTGTGGCCATATCGTCATGGTACGTTCTTGTCAGCTACAAGTCACAGCACTGGCTTGACATTCCGCTCCATTTCGAGGAGGTGTACCTGAATGCGATGCTATACACAGCTGTCGTGACAAAGGCTGTGGCGGTTGTATACAAGCTGGTCGAGCAGTGCAACGCGAATTATTTCGTTGTGGATTGGGAGCGCAGCAAAGGGCAGCTTCTGCGCGAAAACAAGGTTGTCCCTGTGAGCATGTGGCGCTCCACGTTCCTCGCGAATGAACTAAACGAGCTACAGGGACTGCGATACTGGCACCCGCTGCTGACCATGTGCATCATCTTCTTGTTCCTCGTCGGGCTTGGCTACGAGAATTTGTCCCTTAGCGTTCCACACGGAAGTCGTGGGGAGGATCCGACGGCGACATCCGTCGAGTCTCTTCGTATCGCCGTGGACACCTTCTTTTGGATTGCAGTGGCTCTCGTGATGTATTTGCTGGAGTTTCAAATTTTCTACCGCTTCATCGTCGTTCATCCCCTGCAAGCCTTCGTTGATTTGTGCTCCGTGTCCAACATCTCGCTCATCATCTTGCCGGAACGGCAGTTCGGATATTATATCCACGGCGAATCGATCCACGCGCATGCAGACGTTAGCATGGAGGAGTTTCAGACTAATCTTTTCCTTGAATCGCAAGGAAACCTTCCGGTGAGAGGGCTCGGAGGGCAAAGCAAGTGCCAGACTTTCGAGATGTACGTCGGCCCCTATACGCACCAGTACCTTAACATTTGCTACGTCGAGATCGCCATCGAGAACACGAAGGCAGGCGGGAAGGGCGCGCGCATCGCCAACCCGATGCGGTGGCACTACTTTGACTGCTTCAGTACGCTTTCGCGGAAGCCTCAAGTCTTTTCGAAGGTGACGTTAGCCATCAAGGATCGGATCAACCACGCATTTCAACAAAGCGTGCGGCATGCTGAAGGCACCCTGCTCGTGAAGTTTGTCCTTCAGAAGTGGTTCGGGTTTCCCCCGAACGTGATGTACATGAACGGCCCGCACCATGGGGAGAATGGTGGCCGCGACCTCTTCTTCTTTGACGATGTTCTCTCGTACGGGAAGGCATTCATGTGTGGCATAGACTTTGACTTGTTCATTTTGTACGCCACTCTCTTCGCCGCTATCGACTCCTCTCTGCACAACGTTTACGCCGCGATGGTGCTCACCTTTGTCGTGGAAATCGTCTTCTGGTGGTACCGCCGCAACGAAGGTGTCGCGAATATGAGCAAGAAAACACTGATTGACAGTCGATTCTTTCTGTAACATAGATCACACAGCATCCCCTTCTTGGTGCGCCGCTCTCCTGCTTACGTGCTCATCTCTCCACCCAATGGAGATACACTCACGCGCACACACGTAGTTGCAGGAAAAGGTATGCACACTACTTCACACTGCTTCCGTTCAGATGCCTGTTTATTAATATACACAACAACGAGATAGAATATCATAAAATGAATGTATTTTCATTCCTGCTATTATGATGACCACTGTACCACATGGATGGAGAGCAAAAAAAACCACGTCTGCTGTATTTCACGATGTGCCTGTACACTCAACAGCGATGTATGTCGTTGCTTGAGACATCTGTTCATCATCTCTCCAGGGCGACCTGTAACTATACACCTCGAAAGGCCGTGCCGGGTAGATGCGACGCATAAAGATACACCGGCTCTTCGTATTCCCCCCCCCCCCTCCCTCCCTCCCTTACTCGGCAGTAATAATTTTAAACTTGGGTCCTTCCCCCATTCTTGTCACTAGCGGACGTTGGTTGTGCGATATCCAACAAAGTGTTGCAGCATCTCCTGTCTCATTCCATTTTTCCCTACTACACTCAAGCCCATCCGGGAGCACGTATTCCTGCTGGTGCACGATAGTTTGGATTCGGAACTAGCCGAGTGATGCGGCGAGTAATCCGGTGCACAGGACCACTAGCGGTCAGGGCGTTCTTCCCGGCGTCATCGTCGCCGGTTCTTGTCGCGAGAGCCGCCCCGTTCGCCTTACACAATTCTCGCCAATGTATCTCCAGCAGCGGTGGTGACGGCGGCAAAGCTACTCCAGGAATGATTAACCCAGTGAAGGAGGGAAGCCCTGCCGCACCTGCCTCGTCTTCTCTTCCTCGTGGCGCGGCCAATAGGCATCTGGGTGTGGTGGAGATTGGCCACCGAAACATTACTCAGCAGATGGAGACAAAGGTGCCGCTGTTCTTGTACTTTATGGTTACCAACCACCCCGATGTCGTGAAGTTCACTGAAATGCTGAGTCATCAGGTGGATCTAACGAACCGCCGCCTCAAGGACGCGGATCTCGGCGACGCCTACCAGGAGTTCGGCTCAGACCGAGGTCTTGCCGTAAAGCTTGGGATGGTGGACTGTCTGAAGGAGCCTGGCTTAACGCAAAAGTTTGCAGTGGACCCTCACTCCTTCCCGATTATATACTTTGTGCGTGACAAGCTGTACGTCGACAAACTTATTGGCATCGTCCCAGAGTCGCAGGTGAAGGAGGCCATCGAGGCATTCATTGACTATGCAAAGCAAGAAACAAAGAATGAGCTGGAAGGGAACACAGCATTGAACAAGATGAAGCGGGAGGACAATGACGACGAAAACGCGATGACGTTGATGCAGGTCGCTATCGACAAGCTACAAAAGAAGGACATCTTCAAGGCGAAGGAGCTTTACTCAAAGGCACTCAGCCTGTCTCGTCGGGACATTGAAATTGTCAATTCACGTTATGGTGTGCAGAATAAGAAGGTAACTCGCGAGCTGTGGAACAAGTTGAAGCGCGAAACGTGCTACAACACCGCACCGCAGGCTCTGTGTGGCTTGGGAATGTGTGCGATGGCCTCCCGAAACGTGGAGGAGGCTAATCGCATGGTTGATCAGGTCCGTAGCGAGTTCCCGTATGCTGTCTCAGATATGCAGGAGGTTGCTGACGCTGTCACGCGCATCGAGCTCTTGACCATTTCCGAGTACGATATGGAGAAGGACAGCTACCTGAGTCTGCTCAAGTACCATGAGCTCAACGATGACCCTGTTGCCTTCTACAAGAACCGGCTAAAGCTTGTGGTGGCGCTTGTCATGGAGGGTTCCCATAGCCAGGCGATTGAGGAGGCGTTACGCATCATCCGGGCGGAGCCGAAGTTGCTGCCCGACCTTAAGGAGGCTGGCGTCATTCCACAGGACCTTGTCCTCGGCCCGGCAGCCTCCACCCCAGGACGCCAGATCATCCTGAAGATTTTCGAGTCGCTTGGTAACACTAACGAGCACGTTGTGAAGGGCAGGCGGCTGCTGCAATTGTACACGTAGCCTGCGCTCCCAGCCTACTTGACACTCCAAGCACAGACGCCTCTCTCTCTCTCGCCGGATGTCCTCAGTGAGTGTGCAGAGTATACAGCTACACGCACACGTGCCCACACTGCAGTGAGTGGCAGGTGGCAGAGAGGACCGGGCGCTGGTGCTCTTCAAACCTACGCTCCGTCCCTCCTCGCACAACGTCGGAGAGGGGGGTGATCGAGGATGCACCAGGCAACAATTTTTTTCTTTATCGAATACGAACGCGGACGCTGGTCCCCGTCACCTGGGTCCTATTCACATATGAAATGCGATTATCTATGAGCGTGGCCTCACTACCGTAAGCAATCATCATGAGTATACTTAGAGCAGGTTGGGTGGGGTACCTCTCTCAAACGCCGTCAACGGTTGTCTGCATGCATTCACAGAGTATCCCTTCACTCGTTCTCGCGCGCATGTGTGTGTGAGAGTGTAATATTCTCTTCCACACAGTTGGGAATGTATTAATTCGTACATCGCCGTCGCGAACATTTTCAGAGGAGTTCTCGAAAAAGGCTTGTCAAACGTTCTACATCACTGTCTCCTCATTTTTCCCGTCTAGTTCCTGTTAGGTAGTCACACACAACTTTTTGATCAATCCCCAAGTATAAATCCAGCGCATCTCTTGCTCTATTAGACTTGCTTTTCTACTCGTCTCTCAATATAGCTTTTCTTTTTGCCTTCCCACCTGTCACCCGCTACCTCCACGACTGTGAAGTAGCTGTTGTAAGAGCACTTCTCTCTCTCAACTGCACTCTTGACCTTTTAACAAAGGAACCCAAGCCAGCAGAGCAAGGTGGGCAACTTTCCTATCTTTACCCTCCTGTTAACAACACCCACCCACACACTCGTGTCTTTTGCCATCATGCCGATCAAGTACAGCTGTGTGAATGATGGGGCGAGCCTCCTGGCTGAGTACCCCGCCGGCGAGCTGCCGCAGATCGCCGACACCATGCAGAAGGTGCTGGTAACTGTTCCGCCGAAGGAATACCGCCGCAAGACCATCGAGGACAAGGAGGGTGGGGTGAATTACAACTACATCAGTAACGGCGAGGGGCGCATCGTCGCCTGCGTGACCACCAGCGACATGCGCATGCGCACCGTGTTTGCGTTTCTGGAGGCGGTGGAGCCGCTCGTCCGGGGCAACGTCGGCCCTCCGGGCTCGGAGCTGCGCAATGGGAAGAAGCTGCTCCAGCAGAAGATGGAGTTCTACAACAACCCCCAGAACGACAAGATCACCGCCCTCAACGACGACATCAACCAGGTTGTGGATGTGATGATGGACAACATGGACAAGGTGCTTGCCCGCGGCGACCGCCTTGACACGCTGCAGGAGAAGTCGACCACCCTAGCCGACCAGGCCCAGCAGTTCCAGCAGCGCTCCACGGAGCTGAAGCGCAACCTCTGCATGAAGAACCTGAAGCTGACGCTCATGATCGTCGCTGCCGTCATCATCGTCGTCCTGATCATCGTCCTCGCGGCCTGCAGGATCGATTTCTCGCGTTGCCGCAAGGGCTAAAAAAAAAAAAGCTGACAGCAAGGACCAAATCGTGCTCAATAGAGGGGAAGGCAGCGGGACACCGAGCGGCTGCTCTCTCCATGGGGCCACACGTGCACCTTCACGTGCGCACGCGGAAAGTCACCCCTCACCACTTTGAAGTTTGGTGATGGAGTGGTGCTCCCCGACACTGCTTCCCCGGGCTGTTCTCTTCTCTGACCTCCTAATCCATCCCTTCCTTCGGCCACCTCACACCACGCGCCAAAAGGATAGCTGTGCCTACACCCATATACAGTAGTAATGCACCGCGCCACTCCTGGACATTTGTATGCACGCCCTATCGCATACCTTTCTTTTCATTTTTTCCCCTTCTTCATTTTCTGCGTGTAAGTTGGAGCAGCTGGCTTTGTACGACATTTTTTCTTGACGAGTTCCCAGGCCATGTCGCTTTGCGCGAACGAAGTGGAAGGCTGTGTCGCAACATAGCCATCTGTCGTTTATTTACAGCTGGCGGGGAAAAATTATATTTATATATACACACACACAAACATTTTGCTGTGTTTTATCTTTTCCCAATATTATTTTCTTCGTTTGCGCGCACCCTTGTATTGAAGCATTTAGCGTTCGGCGTTTCCTCCCTGTGATTGATCTCTCTTCTTCTTATTGCTTCTTTCTACGCTTCTTGTGATTTCTGAAATTGCTGTTAATCCGAATGCCTCTCGTTGGGATACCGATGCCCAAGAAAAAAAACAGAACAGTGCTGCACAGACTTTGCTCGAGGATCATTTATCACCCGGATTTCCTCTTTCCTTCCCCCTTGTCGGAGCTGTTGTTAGGGATCACTCCTGTCGACGGCTGTGTGAACCGGAGGAATTTCCAATGATGCTCGCCCCGCCCTCATCATATTTATGGCATATGTGTGGGTAATTCCCTTTCTCCCCCTTCACATACTAGCAGCTCTGGCTCATTCGTCCTTTACATAAGACCACCACCCTCGACTGCTGCGTTAAGGAATCCATTTATACCACATTTTACTATTCAAAGGCCTGTGACACCAATCGTGTCCTCGTTGGAGCCACTAGTTGTCCTTGGAGGGGCCAAAAGTTCGTACTGCCCCCATCATCCTCATCCATTGGGTGTCCAGCACAAGACACGCCCACACAAACAAAGGGACATACCCCCGCATAGGTGGGATTGAAGAGACTTTGATTTTATCGCGCTCTGTCGACGGTGCGATGGACCCACAGTCAAATGACATCATGTGGGCGCTCGTTGAGGAGGCGGTGATCCGGGACCGCGGGTGCGACGAGGAGCAGGTACTAGCGAGCATCGTGCGGTCCTACATCCATCGCCTGGGTATGTTTGACACCCTCACCATCCTCGACGAGGAACTGCGCGAGGCCGGCCTGTGTGGTCCCCCTCCGCCGCAACCACCACGCGACGAGGAGGAAGCTGTCGTCGAGCATGAGGACGGCACCAGTGCCCAGCAGCGGAAATGTGCGCAGCTACTGTGCTTGCAGGGGAGGTACGAGGAGGCCGCCTCCATGATACCGATATCGTCACCATTGCGAGTGAAACTGCTTGCCCTCGAGGCGCTACGGCAATCTGACCGTACCGCAGGCGTCTCGTATGCTGCGCGGCATATTGCCCCACTAGTCCCCCAATGTACAGACGCCAAGAGAGCCCACCACACCTACCTCCGCACCGTTGCCAGTCTGCTGGGCAGCAGCAACCCTTCAAGCGAATCCCGCAATGCGGAAGACTTGATGGATATCCCCGCGGAAGTCAACGAGGGCTTGCTGCACGATCCGTCACCGAGTGCCCTGAACGTTCTCGTGACGTGGACAGACTGGCAAAATAGCTCTGCCGCGTCCCCACCGTAAAGGTGAACGAAGGGGGCGGCTGCTGTTGCTCTTACCGTCCTCCTACCAATTTCTTGCTTATTTATCCACACCGGTGGTTGAATACCACATTTAGGTCGCTGGAGCACTGTATTTCTCAAATGTTCACTTCTTACGAAACTTGCATACGCTCAGGAAAAGTACGTAGTCCCGCTGACATTAGACAGTGTGTACTCGAGTCTGTGCATGTACTGCCAAGTATAACAGCTCTGGGAGAGAAGGTGAGGGCAGATACTGCTCCCTCTGTCATGCATCCTGCTAGCAGCTAGCGGCTAGGGCTGTCATGTTGTACCAGGGCCGTTAACCGCCGAATAATAGTCACTACCTTGCCCTCCTTTTCTTCTACATTATTGTTGGGGCATCTGTAAACAATTTCAAGGATAAAGGAGAAGTAACTTGTTACACACTCATACACACACAGACGAAAAGTGCATCTAGAACGCCACACGCAAGGGCATCCTTGGTACGTTTGTAGCTGCAAAAAAACAAATAAAACAGCAAAATGTCCACGGGCACCAATGTCACTCTGCGCGACCTCAACGAGCGTCTTACCAAGCAGTCGTACGTTGCGGGCTACACGCCTTCTACGGAGGATGAAAAGTACTTCCGCGCCATTTTTGGCGAGAACATCAACACCATGCAGTGGGCTGCCCGAATGGCCTCGTATTATCCGAGCGAGCGCAAGGCGATGGCCCCGAAGCCAACCGAGGAACAGGGCGAGTACGTCACCGACGACAGTAGCTACGGCGAGTGAGCAGCAGCGTAGCCACGTTGTCGTCGAACCACATTCACTACCATCGACGGGATGAATGTGCACACACTGGCTGTTGCGTCGTCTCCCCTTTCTCACCTTGTTTCCCTAGTCACACACCCACACCCACTCACATACATACACGCAAGGGACTATGCGTCCCATCCATCATTGTCATCCTGCCGACTGCTCTGTACTCCTGTAGATTGGATACCAGAGATTACCGGAGGCGGGTGCTGCTACCCCCCTAACGCCAAACTACCGGGGAGCAGGTAATAACTCCTACTCTGCATCTTTCCTCTCATTTTTTTTCACCATATTATTTGTTCAACCGCTTACCGACGATATCGGAATTTTGACGCAACACATACACATGCTTCATTCTCCATTATTCATGTACTCGTGAAGGAATTCCTCCCATCAGTGGCAGATACCTCGCGGCTTCGTACCGCCATGCCTAGAATGATGGTCATGATGAGGGCGGAAATGCTAACCCTTGACGGTGAGACGATCCCTTCCCTGAATTTATTTTAACTATGCCTGTGTATATGCATGTGGGACGACGCTCAAGCACCTCTCTCTACAACCATACGTCTCTCTTTTTTTGTCTGTCTCTAATTACCATCGCGGGGGGTTTGCAGTTTTGAGTTTGTAGCTGTCGTGGTGACGCCAGCTGTGAGGTGACACATTCATCGGACTGTTTTCGCCGTGTGCAACTAGTTTCTATAGTCGCTCTCGTATAGAACTTTCCAAGATTGCGTATTTTTTCTCGTACGTTCAAGGACTGTTTTCGCCGTGCGCAGCTCGTTTCCCATAGCTGCACCCGTATAGAACTTTCCTAGATGCACACAAAAAAATGTTAGTATGAGAATCGTCGAAGGGCGACACTGCTCACATTGAATCATCTGCAACGTTGCCCCCTCATACCATACTCAAAAAGAACAACTGTATTAATAGGAAGCGTGTGCTCCCTCCTTGTCCTGGATGATTTCACTGTAAGCGCCGCCTTTACGTGTGTTGGGCTTCTGCAATACCTGTGGTGGCAGCACATCTGTTCACACTTGGCACTTCAATGCACCCCACTACTCTCTCCCAGCCGCCGTAGATAGCGCATTTTGCACTCGGCTGTATCGCACCGCATCACTACTGTATTCATAGGGCAAAAGGCATCTGAATTAAAAAAAATAGAACCACACGCGATGGCCCTTATCCACGTCTGTCGCCACGGCCAGGACCTTGACAACGAGGCTGGGATCCTTAATGGCCACCGCGATCAACCTCTAACAGAACTGGGGAGACAGCAGGCAGAGGCACTGGCCGCCAAGATCCAAGAAAGCGGGCTGAAGTTTGCCGCTGTTTACAGTTCCCCCCTTCAGCGGGCCCATGTGACGGCAAAGACGGTGGCGGATAAGGTCGGGCTCGAGGTCACGGTCCTCGATGACCTCATTGAGCGCGACTTCGGCGCTCTCTCTGGGCGGCCGTACGCGGACATCCCCAAATTCGCTGGCGACGCTGTGCTGCAAACTGACAAGGTGCTTTACTTTCTGTCCTGTGAAGGGGCAGAGTCTTTCGAGGACTGCTACCTCCGCGCGCAGCGTGTGCTGGCGATGATGGACGAGAAGCACAAAGGCGAACGTATTTTGCTGGCGTGTCATGGTGACATTGGAAAGATGCTCGTCGCGGCTCGCAAGGGCATGCCGTGGAAGGAGGGGCTGATGGCGCCGTATTTCGCCAACACTGAGGTACTGGAAATCTAGCATCTGTGCATGAACTCTGATAACCACCCCTCCTGAGTCGACCGTTCTCCTATCGCTTCTACTCTGCGCTACCCCCCCCCCCCTCCCTCCCTCCACATTCTGCTGCATTGTAGAGAGTCTTGAAAACGTACCACTAAAACTGTCAATATAGACAAATTGCTATTGGGCAAATGTCCTACCACAGCAGTCATACGTTACCAGCAACTGAACGACCCCCGTCAATGACCACCAGCTTCATCGTTTCCGGCAAGGTCGACATGGAGCGCCTCCCTCACTCTAGTGTAACTGTGATGGACCATGTTCATAACTGGTGTCGAGTCCGATTGTCCTGTGCCCTTTTAATGTCACCCCTGTCATCCCACTTGTTGGCTCTAACATGTTTTTACACGCTTGCGGACTAGCTACTATTATACGGTGTCGATTGACCATTCCACAACGACTGCACTGACGTTATAGCGTCTTCTTGCTCCACCCCTTCTCTTTTGTGATACCCTTTCCTTGCTCCGTTAAGGATACTTCTTTTTCTGTACATCCAGAGCTTCGGGGTAGGTAGGAGTGTTTGACACACCGCTTTTTCCCTAAAGCGTGCACGCAGTGCGAGGTCAAAGAGACAAAACAGCAACAACTAACTATTTGCACGGCATCGAGAATGCCGCCGAAAGGCTGGTCGCGGCCTGCTCAGGGGGCGGCCCCAAGCAATGCACTCGCATCCCTGATGGAGTACGTATGCGCTGAAATCAGCAACAACAACTGCCTGGGTCTGCCAGAGGATGAAATTCGCGGCATGGCCAAGGAGCTGGCCACCAGCCCTACCCGAAAGGAGGTCTTTGACTGGGCCAACACCTTGATGATGGGCGAAGCATTCGCGGCAGAGATTGTGAAGCGCCGGACAGATTTCGGCCCGCCCTTTGAGGGCGAGACGGTGCGAGGCATTCAGGGTGCGGCCGGTGGGGCCGCACCTTCATCTCTACCAACTGCGTCGGAGAGTGCAGGTCGCAAGGGCAAAAAGGCAAAGGCGAAGCCCACGAAGCTGTCCGCTGGGAAGGCTGACGCGGCCGCCGCGGCACTGAAGCCTGGTCAGTTCGAATGCGGCTGCTTCGGCACCATTCACAACCTGCGTGGCAACTGCGCCAACTGCGGGCGCATCATCTGCGAACAGGAGGACGACGGCGTGTGCTACTACTGCGGGCTGGAGCCCGGTCGGTGCATCAACTATGAGATTTCCGTCCAGGAGGGGCGGATCAGCGAGGCGGCGATGCTCAAGGACGAGGAGAGCTACGAGGAGGCCCTGGCGCGGCGGAACACCCTTCTGGAGTACGCCGAAAACCGCTCCAAGCGCACAACAGTCATCGACGATCAGTCGGCGTCGCTCTTCTCGCCCCAGAGCGCGTGGATGACGCACGAGGAGCGGCGGAAGCAGCAGCAGTCCCTCGCAAAGGCAGAGCGGCAGAAGAAGATCGAGCGCATGCACAAGCACTCTGGGGCGTATCAGGTACACGTCGACTTTGTGAACCAGAACGTCACGTTGGGTTCGCGGCCCACCGATGCCGGCGGCGAGGAGGCCAAGGAGGTGGGGGCCGGCGATGCCCGTTCCGCTGCCGATCACGAGGACGAGGTGCCCGAGGAGGAGGAGGGGGTGGATGTCGAGGCGCGTGCGGAGCCGCTGCCGTCGCTGATGCAGAAGATCTGGTACAGCCCCGACGGCTCGCGCGTCGGTGAGGCGGCGGCGAAGGGCGACCGCGCCGTGGCGCAAGTGGCCGGGATGGATGGGGCAAACAAGCCCATGTCGCAGCAGCGACCTGTGAGGCGTGTGGAGGAGGTGTCGCGGCGTGTGCAGCAGGACTACTTTGAGGAGGACGTCCGCGTCTTCGTGGAGGAGGCGAGAGAGGGCCACCGCGCGGAGCTGCTCTTCTCACCGCAGCACCTCCTCGACGTCCCAGCCGCAGCGGAGGAGGCCGCGGGGGAGGATGCCCAGGCTGCGGCTGCGGCGCCGCCGGTCGTGTCGAGCAGCGGCCTCGACTCACGGTTCGTCCCGACGGCGCTGATGCGGAGCATCGACGACGGCGTGTGCATGTCAATGCACCAGCCGTGGGCCAGCCTGCTCGTCGCTGGGATCAAAACCCACGAGGGCCGCGTGTGGAGCACGAACTATCGCGGGAGGCTTTGGATCCACGCGGCGAGCGCCAAGCCGCACGACGTGGAGGAAGTGGAGAAGCACTACGCCCAGTTCATGTCGCCAAGTCAGTCGTTCCCCAAGCACTACCCCACGCGCGTGCTCCTGGGCTACGTGTATGTGACGGACTGCCTCGACCGTGAGGCGTACGAGGAGGCATTCCCTGAGGAGGACCGCCAGGAGGGTTCCCCGTTTTCCTTCATTTGCACCGAGGCCAAACCCCTCCTGTTCCCGCTTCCGATGGACGGCAACCACAAATTGTTCACACTGGATCGCAAGGTGCACATTGCGGCTAAGAAGCAGCTCGGCGAAATCGAATGAGTACGGCTGCTGTGTGGGGTTTTGGCCGACCCATCCGCTTACCTCTTCCTTCTTCCCTCTTTTTTTTCCTACTATTAAATTTTTCGTTCATGATTTGCTCAGTGCACCCGGTGGCTTCCACCGCCGGTGTCGCTGGTCTGTGCTTTCCGTTGCGTATTTTTAAAGAAAAAGTCACACACAAGCGAGAAAAGATGTTCACCTTATCCACAACGGTAAAAAAATCTCGTGCCTAGTGCAGCTGCGATGTTCCTCCTCGCCGTGCGCCTTGGTAACGTACTAGTCTGTCTCGGAGGATCCCCTGTACGGTCTATTTTGTTCCGATTAGGACACGCCTTGATTGAGTTGATGTACTCTGGAGTCGACGCTAGCGGACAAACGTGCCACGGTGAAGTTTAGCAGCTTATCTCGACAAGCGCATGCGTCTTTCTATGGGCGCATATTGTCGGGTTGTGAGTGTGCGTTGTTGCACTATTTTCCATTACTTCTCGGGATGCTACGCACCTCACACAATCCACGTTCCGTTGTTCCCCCCTCGCCTTCCTCTCTCCATCCTACTGTACACTTGAGCGGGCACTCCTCGGCACCGCCAGCATTCACACGATACACATCAAGGAAGGGTGCACCCACGAGCATAGCGAACAGTCATTGGTGCTTCCAACATACACACACACACACAAGCGCTGTTCAGTCTATTAGCACATAGTCAAGCAGCTAAAGCCTAGCTTGTCCAGTCTGCGCTTCTGCGTTCACATCCTCGTTGTTTTTTTTTACTTATATTAGCGTCCCCGGCGCGTGTCGTAACACAGGCGCATACAGAGTCCCGCGCTTGAAGGCTTCCTAGACGCTTCACATGCCCGTAGGTGCAGGAAAGCGACCGCGGGAGGAGGCGGGCAGCGCCTCGGACAGCGGTAGTGAGGCTGACGCGGGCACAGACGTTCTCGACAACGGCCTGGCCAGCTCGCCCTTTGCGCACGCGGACGGCGGTGTTGACGACTTGTTTGGCTCCTCGGCCGCCTCCAGCGCCGCCACGGACTCTGACAGCGATGGTAGTGGCGACGACGCGATGGAGCGGCTGATGCTACACGCTAGGGTGACCGCTGCACAGTCAGCGACGGAGAAGCCGGCGGCGGTGAAGGCGGAGATTTTTGATACTACCCTGCCAGGGAAAGCAGGCTCGTCTTCGTCCGGCAGCACCGCACTGAGCGCGACGCTGAAGCGCTTCCGGGAGGAGCTGACCAAGCCGATTGAGTCGTCCACTGCCCTGACTGTTGTTAACGCTGCGGAGGAGGCGGCTGAGGTGGTGTCGCGGGCGGTGGCGTCCAAGGTGCCCCCACCCCCACCAGGCGAATCGCGGAAGCTGCGGCAGCTGCAGTCCACGGACCACAGCAAGGTCACCTACATTCCCATTCGCAAGGACTTTTACGTCGTTCCCCCGGATATGAAGTCTTTGACGGCGGAGGAGATGAAGGCACTGCTGAAGGAGCTGGACGGCGCCAAGGTGCGAGGCAGTGATGCCCCAAGGCCGCTGCGCAACTGGAACGTGACGGGACTCCCCGACATGGTCCTCGACGTCCTCCAGCGACGCGAGTTCGCAGCGCCGTTCGCCGTACAGTCGATTGGGCTGCCCGCCCTGATGAGCGGACGCGATTTGCTCATGACCGCGAAGACGGGCTCCGGCAAGACGCTGGCGTACTCCCTCGCGCTCGTGCGCCACTGTCTTGACCAGCCGCGGTGCGGCAAAGGGGAGGGCCCCATTGCACTGGTGCTGGTGCCGACCCAGGAGCTGGCGGCACAGGTGTTTGACCTGGTGCAGGATCTCAGCAGCGCCGCGGGGCTCCGCACCGTGGCCTCGTACGGCTCCACATCGCTGTCGGACAACATCCGTGCCGTGAAGGCTGGCTGCGACGTCATGACGTGCACACCGGGCCGCCTGCTGGACTTGCTGACGGTCAACGGCGGGAACACCATGTCGCTGCGACGCACCTCCTTCGTCGTCGTGGACGAGGCCGATCGCCTGTTCGACAGCGGCTTTATGGAGCACGTTGAGGCGTTCCTGAAGAACATTCGGCCAGACCGGCAGGTGGCGATGGTCAGTGCGACAATGCCGCAGGAGCTGAAGAAGGAGGTGCTGCGTCACATGGACAACCCCCTAGAGATCTCCGTCGGCGGGAAGCCGACGCCAGCGTCGAATGTCGAGCAGACCTTTCACTTCTTCGACGAGGAGACCTTTGACGCGGCTGACCTGGAACGCGGCGAGGGCCAGCGCCTCCTCAAGCTCCTCCAGATTCTCGGTGATGAGGGCTCGAACGGGGAGAAGTTGGTGCTGGTGTTTGTGCAGCGCAAAGAGGAGGTGGATGAGGTCATGGCGAAGCTGAGCGCGTACGGGTACCGCAACCGCATCGCGACGCTGTACAGTGGGATGGACCCCATTGACCGGGAGTTCGCGCTGGAGCACTTTGAGCCTGGGAACCAATTCATCCTCATTGCGACAGCGGTGGCCGAGCGCGGTCTGGATATTCCATTCTTGGAGCTGGTGATTAACTACACGCTGCCGAACCACTACGAGGCCTACGTCCACCGCATCGGCCGGACCGGGCGGGCCGGCCGCAAAGGCCGCGCGGTTAGCTTCTTTGTGCGCGGAAAGGACGACGACATCGCGCCGGAGCTGGCCGACGGACTGGAGCGGGCCGAGCAGCAGGTGCCCGAGGAGCTATACGAGACGGCTGTGAAGGTGCGGGAGCTGCGCCGGGAGGGCGGGGCGAGCCACAGCAGCAGCTTCTACCGCGGCTACCGGAGGGCCAAGCGGCAGCAGTTCGCGAGCCGTGATCAGCGCGACCAAATCCGCGAGGCGGCAAAGGCGGCGGGGTTGGAGGCCTTCCTCTCGTCCGAGTCGGACGCCGGGTCTGACTCTGACAGTGACGAGCGTAAAATGCCGGAGGTGGTGCCCGTGTCCGTTTCCGAGGCGCAGCGGCAGGAGGCTGGCGCCGGTGTTCTCACCGTCTCCAAGACGGATGGCAGCGGTGTCCGGCGCGATGCCCTCGTGTTGTCCAAGGGGGGTCAGGGGCAGCCCGAAACCATGGAGAGTCGCCTGGCCGCTGCGCGCGCCGCTGCGCAAAAGTCCACGGATGCGCTCTCCCCCGATGCCGGCGACGACATCAGGTTCGAGGCGGAGTACCCGATCAACGACCTTCCTGACATCGTGCGTGGCGGGCTCCAGAGCGCCCGGTTCCTGCGGGGGGTTATGGAGGAGACCAACACCTCCATCGTCAAGAAGGGCGTTTTCTTTGACCAAAAGTACAAGCACTCCCTCAAGCTGAAGGATGGGGACAGAAAGCTGTACCTGCTGATCATTGGAAAGACCAACGAGGCAGTG
>AUXJ01001908.1:0-10003 GCA_000482205.1 Herpetomonas muscarum
ATATATATATATATATATATATATATATAGTATTTGATTTTAGATTACACATTGCACGTTTCACCGAACAGAAGGAAATCATCACCTGCTCGTTTTTTTTTTCAAAGAAGAAGACTCCTCTCCCACTCACCTTTTTGAGATGTCAGAGCCCGAACCGTTGCCGTCGCCGGCCCCCTCCGCCGCTGCCGCACCGGTGCTCAGCCCGCGCCGCACCGGACTCTATTCGAATCGCGTCGCACCACCCACAGCCACCTCCCCACGCAGCGGCGGCGGCGACATGCCACCCCACTCCGGGGCCGGAGCCGCAGCGCCGATGCGGATGATGGAGAAGCCGCCGTTAAGCCCGCGAGCGAGCGCGAGCGGCGCTCAAAGAAGCGGTGGAAGCCGCTTCGTCAGCAACAACAGCAACAGCGACATCAGCAGCATCGATGGCAGCGTTGACGATGGCAGTGGTGGAGCTGCTGCCCCCGCGACGCCGTCGGCTGTCGCTGCAGCGGAGCGGGAGCAGATGCTGCGGGAGAGGAGAGCGGCAGCGGACCGCACCAGCGCGCCGCCAACATCGACAGCATCGACGGAGAAGTCTCCGAGGGCGGATGGACAGATCAGCAGCACCGGGGAGGGCGAGGGCGCGGTGGAGGGTGGTGAAAAGGCAGCGTCGGTGAGGAGAAACACACTCACGATGCCGCCACCCATTTCCCCAAGGAGGGCCGCAGCACCACCTACCGTTTCATCGTCCCCTGCCACAAACAACAGCAACAACAGCAACAAGAGCAGCAGCGGTGGTGGTGGTTGTGGTGGTGATGCGGCTGATAAAAAGTCCGACAGCACCAATGCGAGGCCGCAGAGTTTCACTGGCACCGCCACAGCAGCCAAGAAGGACAGCGACGACATCACCAGCAGCAGCAGCAACATTGGCGGAAAGGGCAATACGACGCAAAGTGCGGCCCCCCTCGTTGAGGATCCAGTGCTGAGGGCTCGGGAGCTGCTGACGCTCCGCTCCTCACGATCCCGCAGCCGCAGCCCCTCCTCCACCCCCGCAGCAGCAGAGGCAGCCACTTCCGCACCCGCATTCGGCACAATGGGGAAGCCGAAGGAGGGAAACAAAAAGGAGGACGAGGCGTCGAAGCGCACCACCACCACCACACCACCAACAACAACAACGACAGCAGCAGCAGCGGCGGGGAAGCCCACGCTATCGCCCCGCACTGCGAAGGAGAAGAAGCCGGACGGCTGCGCCGGCAGCGGTGCGGAGGAGAAGTCGGGGGGGAACGTCTCGCCGCCAGCGGCCCTTACGCCCCGTCGCGGCGCCTACACAAAGCCCTCCGCCTCAACAGCCACAGCCACCCCCGCGAGGGCAGAGTCCCCCCAACCGCCCCCCCCACCACCACCACGACAGGCAGCAGCACCCGCATCCACCTCAGCGACTCCCCGCGGGGGCAGCAGCAGCATCACCAGCGGCGGCCGTGGTGGTGGCAGTGAGGGGATGCTAACGCAAAAGGAGGTCGACAAGCTTCTCGCCGATGCCAACAAGGCCCACGCGGCGGAGCTGAGGGCCAAGGAGAAGGACGTGGCTGCCGGCAAAAAAGAGTTGGAGAAGGCCGAGCGAGAGCTCGCGCGGGCGACGACGAAGCTGCAGGAAACGCAGGGAAAGTTCGACGCGGAGAAGGCCGCGCACGCCGCGACGCGGGCCGATTCCGCGGCAAAGCTCAACGACGCGAAGAAGGAACTGCGGCAGGCGGTGAAGGACGCCAAGGACGGGACGGGGCGCGAGGCGAAGCTGCAGCGGGAGCTGGAGAAGCTGCAGGGCGTCGTCGATGCGGCCACCGCCGCGGGTTTCGTGAAGCGGGCGGGGGCCACGACCCCGCGCGCTTCACTGAGTCTTAACGCCTCCATGACGGGGCTGCCCCCGGCGCCTGTCGCCGGCGCTGACGACGCCCAGAAGCAGATCGCAGCGCTGGAGAAGGAAAGGGAGAAGCTGCTTAAGGACCTAGCGAAGGCGACGGAGCGGGCCGGCAAGTTCGAGGAGGCGAGCAAGACCGCCGCGGCGGCAAAGAAGGAAGTCGATCAGACCCTCGCGGAGGAGCGCGCCGCGGCAAAGACGACGGCGCAGCAGCTGCAGCAGACCCGCAAGGAGGCAGAGAAGCTCTCCGCGGCGCTGGAGACGGCCAAGGAGAAGCTGGCTGCGGCGGCCGCGGCCCCTGCCAGGCGCGTCAGCTTCGCCGGCGTCGAGCCGCTCCCGTCCGACTCACCGGCCAACAAGCAGGATGCAGAGAAGATGCGGAAGCTGCAGGAGGAGCTGGCGAAGGTGATGGAACAGGCCGCGACGGTCACCGCCGAGCGGCGCGCACTTGAGGCCGGTCGCAAAACTCTCCAGGAGCGTGTCGCCACGCTCGAGCAGCAGCTGCAGCAGCAGCAGACAGAGGAGAAGGAGCAGCTGAAGAGTGGCACCGAAATCGCGGAGCTGCGTGCTGCCCTGCGGGAGAGTGAGCGCAGTGCGACGCGCCTCTTTGAGGAGCGGGAGGCCTTCCGCCGCGACATGCGCGACCTCGAAACCCGCTCCGCCTCCACAGAGGAGGAACTCGCGCAGGCCCGACAGCAGATCGAGTCCCTCCAGCAGCAGCAGCAGGAACAGCAACAGGAACAGGAGCATGCTAAATCTCCAGCAGAATCCGCTGGCGGTGCGGGCAGGGAAGCGTCCTGCACGCCCGTGTCGCGGTGGAGCACAGACATGCTCCCCTCCCCACCAAAGGCGGCCGCCCACACCGACGACGACGACGACGATGACGACGGTGAGAGGGAGAAGAAGCTGCGGATGCTGGCGGAGATGCTGGCGGAGCAGGAGGCGGCCTTTGACAGCGAGCGCCAGCGGCTGCAGGAGCGCATCCAGGAGCTGGAGGACGCCGTGTGCGAGCTGCAGGGCCTGGCCGACGAGCGGGCCGAGGAGGCGACGACGCTGACGGTGTCGCTCGAGGAGGCGGAGATTGGCCGCGAGCACGTCCTCTCCACCTACACCGCGAAGGCGGCGACGCTGACGGCGGAGCTGGCGCGGCTGCAGGCCGAGCGGGAGCGCGACGTCGTCGACGCGGTGGAGCGCACGCGGGAGGAGCTGCTGCCCGAGTTGGAGGCGCTGAAGGCCGACGCCGACAGCCTCCGCGCCGAACTCGACAGCAAGGAGGGGGAGATGCGGCAGCTGCGGCGGGACCTGCAGGCGGAAAAGAACCGCAACGGTGCCGCTGCTGCTGCTGCTGTTGTTGGCGCGAATGAAGGCGGTGCGCGGCCAGAGGAGGACGGGGGAAGTGCGATGGTGCCGCCATCGAACACGTCCACGTCAGCAACTGCAATTGCAGCTTCTGCGCTGGCCACCCCGGCGTCGACAGCCGCGCAGCTGCAGCTTCAGCGGCTCGAGGGCCGAATGCGGATATTGGAGTGCGAAAACGTGCAGCTCCGCTCCCAAAACGAAGAACTGCAGAAGCAACAACAAAGTCAAAAACAGCAGCAGATGGAAGAGGTGGCTGCTGCTGCTGGGGAAGCGAATAACATCCAGCGCTCCCCATCATCGACCAAAAAGGACGATAGGGCGAAGAAGACGCGGAAAAACGCGAATGACAACATCGGTAGCACAGGGAATGAGGACGACGGCACCGTCGCACGCGGCCAGGAGGAGGAGGAGGAGGTGGCCAACTGGCAGCAAGAGCGTGCGGCGCGGGTGCGGCTGGAGGCGGAGCTGCTGGAGCTCAAGCAAACCGTGGAGAAGCAGCAGCAGCAGCGCATGAACACGAACATGAATATGAGCAGCACGGAGGATCTCTTCAATTACTCCCGCGCGGCGTCGGAGGCGTCGGGCGGCGCATTCCTTCGCGGCGGGTACGGCCAGCAATTTTCACTCCGCAACAGCACAGAGGCGATGCCGACGATGGCGATGAGGACATCATCCGCCGTCGAGGGGGCCGCGGCGATGCATGGGGTGGAGGACGGCGCTACTTTGCACCCCTACCGTCACCGCCCGTCCCGCGCCCGCTCCCCGCAGCCGTCGCGCTGTCTCGACCTCGACCACTTCGACCCAGCCGCCGCAGGCACCACCACCGACGACACATCAGCAGCGGCAGCAGTGGTGACAGCAAATTCAGAGCTGCCAACCACAGTTGGTGGTGGTTTCTGCTCTGCGCTTTCTACCCCGCGGAGGAGGGGTGGGTCTGTCATGGCAGGATCATCGCTATCCGCAGCGGCAGCTGCTGCTGCTGCTGGCGTATCGGGGGTAGCCATGTCCTCACCGACCCTTCTTCCGGTGAACCGCCTTCTCAGCATGGACGACGTGCGGGGCAGCAGCGTCAGCAACCCGCCGCACAACCACTTCTTCGACAACAGCGTGCCTGTGTCGTGGGGGGAGAGCGGGTCCGCGAGTGCGGTGGGGCCGCTCACCGCGCACTCGCCCCATCTCCATCTCCATCTCCAGCAGCAGCAGCACCCTCACCTCTCTGCCCCGGGTACTTCTGTCACATCCGCGATGGACGCGTCGGTGGCGTCGCCGCTGCCGCCGCGCTTCGCCGTCCCCCCCGCGGCGCGCACCGCCCACGGACTGACGTTCAACGCGACGGCCGGTCGGCTGCTCCTCTCCCACCGCGGGCGGCGCCTGCAGCGGCTGCAGTTTTCTTCTTCATCGTCCTCTGCCGCCGCGGCTGCCGCCAGCTGCGGCGCTGCAATTCACACGCGCGGCGTCAACGGCAGGGCCGGCGCTGACGCTTGCGCTGGCGCTGGTGCTGGCGCTGGTGTGGTCAGCACATCGGCCCTCGGGTCGCTCAGCCACCGGCTGCACGCGGGCCGCAGCCGCGCCGATACGTTCAGTTTTACCGTCCGCCTCCTCGCCGTCGACGCGGAGCGGTGCGAGGGGAAGGAGAACCGCGGGATGATGCCGACGACGACGGCGACTGGCTGTGGTGGTGGTGGGGGCGTGTTAATCGGCTTCGCTGACAGGTTCATGCCGCTGGAGGGCTTCGGCGTCGCCCGGAACTCCCTCCGCTACCCGAACTGCTTCTACCTGGACGTGCACACGGGGCGGCTGTTCTGCCCGGGCATGAGAGCAGAAAACGGCCTCAAGAGGGACGGCACAGCCGGCGGCATGGGGAGGAGGGGGAGCGAGGACCTCCTCGTCAACGCGCCGTGCCAGGGCTGGATCAGCGCAGCGGGAAAGGCCGTCGCCGCCCGCACCACCGGTCAGCTGCTGATGCAGCAATTGCCCCCGTCTGCATCCATGTCACTGGCAAGCAGCATCGCCTTCACGCCGCGCCGGCTGCCCCTTGGAGAGGAGGAGGGAGAAGGGGAGGAGCGGAGTGGCGGTGCCATGTCGATGTGGGCCGGCAGCAGCAGCGCTGCCGCCCCAAACACGCACAAGACGGCCTCTGGTGTGTCGGTGGAGGTTGGCGACGAGGTGACGTGCTGCCTCGACATGCGCGAGGGAACCATCTCGTACTGGTGGAACGGCGTCCCCTGCGGCGTCGTCGTGGGCGGCCTTGACCTGCGGAAGATGTCTCTGTACCCCGCGGTGGAGGTGAACGAGGGCGGCATCGCCCTTGAGATTGTACTAGATTAAAAAAAAAAGAAGGGGAGACAGAAAGAAGGCTACGACACCTCCACAGGGTTTTTTTTTTCTCCATCTCCGTATATGCCTTTTTTAAAATATTCCTTTTCTTTTCAATCTGACGTTTTGATATTCATTCACGCTTCATCTGTATTTTTCATCCCCCCCTCCATTTTTCCTAGATCTAGAACTTGTTAAGTATATATACATGCGGAAATCGCGGTTTGTGTGTGTGTGTGTATTTCACCCCCCGTACCTATACACATTTTTTTATTTATTTTTATGCCCTCTTCCCTTCTCATCGTTTCTTCCCTACCTGATACCACTACACGACAAGAGAACAGCACACGAAATATATTGTATTTCTCTTTTCAGAGCCGGCCAGAAACATTCTACCCTCCACAGAGAAGAACAAGCGCCTTCCCCCCTAATTGTTGTGTTTATTGCATGACTATGATATGATGTGGACGAACACACACACACATACACGCACGCATCTCAATCGAGGATCCAATAATGTCTATGCACACTTACGGCGACTCGTATCACATGTATCCTTCAAAAAACACCATGATACTTCCCTCTTGACTCCTCTTTCTTTTCCTTTTGTTTTTGTTGTTCTTTATCCACTCTATCCATCCCTAGACTGTCTTCCTCCTCTCCCTTCCCTCATCTTTAATCGTCTTTCAGCAGATTAACTGATCGCCGCCACGCCTCTCTCTTCAAGCAACAAAAAAAGGAAACAGAAAGGAAAAGAGCGGAGAAAATACAATCGACAACTACACACTTGTACAGACAAACGGGGCCGATGCAGCACCACCACGACCGCACAACGTCAGAGGCGCTGACGTCCTTCTCTGCCGCCCTGGCCGCCGCGCAGACGCAGCTGCAGCAGGAGGAGCAGCGACTCGCCAAGTCCCGCGCGGCCCTCCACGACCTCCAGTCGTCGACTAACGCCCTCAAGCAGCAGTTCCTGCAGAATCCCCAGCGGCAGCAGGCCGTCAGCGCACTGCAGCGGGAGCGGCGGAAGCTGCAGCTCGCCGTCGCGGAGCAGCGGACGGAGTGCGAGCGATTGGCCACCCACGTCGCCGGGGTCCGTTCGGACCGCGCCGCGCAAGAGGAGGAGTTGGAGCAGAAGCGAGAGCTGCTGCTGCTGCAAAAGCGCGAGTATGTGTCGCGGGCCGCGGCGGTGCATGTGATGGTGGCACAGCAGCTCATTCCGCAGAATCAGCTGCCCGCGCAGAGGGCGCTGCTGGCGACGCGGCAGTCGGAGCTGCGGCGGCTGGCGGCGTCCCTCGCGGAGGTGGAGGAGCGGAAGAGAGAGGCGGTGAATCATCTCGACAGGCTGCTGGGGAAACCGGCAACGGCACCGGCCAACATCGCCACTATTATGAACAATAACGAAAACAATGGGGTATCGGCAGCTGAGGAGGAGGAGGAGGGGGCTGCTCTTTTTGTTGCTGTCGGTGGTGGTGGTGGTGATGCTGCGGCTACAGGTCCCACTGCCACCACCGCTTCCAGTGGACAGAATGATAGCTCCTCTTTTTTGGCGCCCCCTCCCCCGCAGGACCCCTCCTCTCTTTCCGCGTCTTCGCCGCATTCCGCTGCAGATGCGAGCGACAGCACGACGAACCCCGCCTCGCCACCTCCACCGGCAGCGGCAGAAACGCTCGCCTCTCTTGAAGCGCAGCTGCGTCATGTGAAGACGGATCGCGAGAGGGTGGCCGGCGAGCGCGAGGCAGCGCTCGTCGCCCGTCGCCAGCAGCGGGAGACACTAAAGACGACCCTCCGTACGCTCTGTCAGTCGGTGGAGGCGGCCGACGCCGCGCAGCAGCGGCAGCAGCAGGAGTGGGCCGCTGCGCTCAACACGGTGCCGCAGGGCAGCCGCTGCACCCAATGCGCGGGCGACATTCTTGAGGGGCTATACTGAGCTTGCAAACGCAAGAGAGAGAGCGCGCACGCATCTATTTTGCGTGGACAGGACGCATTCCCGTCGACAGCTATGAAACAGAGAGAGAGAGAGTTCTTATATGGAATAGCGTTGCCTGCATGTGCGCACTCGTAACACATATACATATAGATTCTCTCTCCTCCTCTCTCTCTCTCTGTCTTTCATTTATTTTTCCCTTTTTTTAATTCTTCAGACTTCGTGCCTTATTATTTCCTTCTTGGGTGCACATGGTACGACACCTACACATCCATGCAAAATCATCACAATCGTTTTTCCTTTTTTCCCTTTTCCCTAACTGTTTCTTTCATCCTTCCACGACCCCCCTCTTCCCCTTCTTTCTTCCCCCCCTTTTTCTCATTCATTTGAAGGGTAAGAGGGTGATTGTGCCATATTCAGAATCATCCCCTCCCCCTCCCCCCACTCCTCCCAGTCTATTCAGAGAAAATAACAGCTGCATTGCTGTCACACACAAAGAACAAAGCAAAACAAAAAAAGCAAAAGAAGAAGTGATTCTCAGCGCATCGAGAGCGCATCTTCTTTCATCACGAGGGACTCGTCAGTGAAGAGAGAGAGAGACACACACTACAGCGCATTCGTCCGTTCGTACGGAGTATAGCGCATTTGTGCCTTTTTGGGTGCCTCCCCCCAAAAAGAACAATGTAACGGCAAAAAAGAAGTACGATGCCACATTTCAAAGTGAGCATTTTTGATGCACAGCGACTGTAGGAGTCCCCTTTTCTCTCTCTCTCTCCCCTTCTCTCCATCTCTCTTCCGCTATGAATGATGTTTGTTCCCCTTGTTTTTACCGATGGGCCTCGCAAAACCAAAACACACAATCATCTCTTTTCCTCCTACCCTTTTTTTTGAATCTTCCCTTTTTTTTGAATCCCTTTCAATTTCATTTACACCTCTGAATTATCCAATGATTGACGGCCTCCGACTCTGATAGACAACTTATTCCTTCTTCTAACAGTGGCAGGCAGTATCACCACAACCAGCCAACAACAAAAAAGAGGAATATATACACACAGATACGGTTGGAGAGGGTAACCGGCAATCAACAAGACTCATACACACACACACACACAAAGGAAAATAAGGTCAGGTGTTGGAGAACAGCGAGATCCAGTATCAGTAGCACTTCTTTCTCTCTCCCCTCCCCCCCCCCCCACCCACCCACCCACCTCCACCCCATCCACACGCTTTTTTTTTCAGACGTACAAGTGAGTTGTGAAATCTGCAAGTGCTTCAACGTTCACCTCTGTCCGTCTCTCTCTCTTTCTCTCTCTGTGTGTGTAGTTAGAAGTGTCTATATGTCATATTGCCATATACCCCCCACCCGATCATCCCCATAAAATAAATCGCGTGCAAGAGCAAAACTTAAGGAAATCAGTTCTACAAAGAATCTTTGTTCCACACACGGGCACCTAGTTCGAGCTATTCCTTCTCCATTTTCTTTTTTTCTCCCCCCTACCCCATTTATCCTTCTTTTGTCTTTCTTCTTTTCCACCCCACCCCCCTCCCTCATCCTTTGTTTCTTTTAAAGCAAACTGAGGAAAGAAAGAAGGAAAGAAAAAAAACAAGGAACTGTTCTGTGCCTGTTTTTTTTAAAGTTTTCTTTTTCTTTCCCTGAAACACACTATTCCTTCTTCATTTTCATTTTTCATTTTCCTTTCTCTTTGTTTGCGTATTCCGCCTGTGTACCGCCCTCTCCATCATACCCCTCACCCTTCCCCAGTGCGTGAACAGTTTTTTTTGGCTTTTCCTTCCTCTTTTCCTTCCCCTTTCGTCCACCCCTCTCTCTTCCCCGTTTCCCTTTTTTTAGTGCCTGCATTCACTTCTATTTCCTCCTTTGTTTTTTAGTTTCCCGTCCGAGGTTTTCCTTCCTCACCCCACCCCCAACTCTATTTCTCTCTCTCTCGCTATTCCTTTCATCTCCACTGCAATTGCCCATCCGCGTGTGCATCACGCCACTCGCTGACCGCACACACACACACACACACACATCCGTTCTTTGTTTTCCTTCCAGTTTGCAGGTATACATAAACCTGTCTCTCTCTCTCTCTCTGGAGGCTTTTTCTCCGTCGGCCACACTCACTGCTACCAATTGTTGCTGTCATTGTGCTTTTTGTGATTTTCTTTCCCTCTGCTCGCCGCGGTAGACAAGTTTAAGTCTTTATATCATTCGTCTCTTCCTCCACCCCCCCCTCCCCTTCTCTCCCTCTCCCTTTCCTTGTAACGTTTCGCCTTCCCTCTTTTTCCCCTCTGTTGTTCCCTTAGGCAGACCATACCTCTCCCTCTTTCTCTCCCCCCCCCTCCCCCCCCCCCCCCACTGTGTATGTTGTGCAGTTTATACTAAAAACCACTTTTGCATTCAAAAAAAAGAAGAAGAAGAACAAAAAAGAAAGGAAAAGAAAGGAAACTGAGAACGGCCATCATAAGTACGATCTACACATTCGTCTTTTCCCTTCTTTAAG